>CAMOHE010049444.1:0-58528 GCA_946598075.1 Artocarpus hirsutus
TTTGTAATAAAATTAGCCAAACATGGGACTTCTTGATAGAATAAAGTGTAGTAATTTGTAGTGTTTAAAATTCAAGGGCAAAAATTCGAAGATCAAAATTTGAAATTAACGCATTACATCTTTTCTGAAAAAAGTAAAAAGAGGATAATAAAATTTGTAAGTATATATTAATTACTAAAACCTTCTTTTGATTTTCAACCTCCTTCACAAAACCTTTGGTTTGAAAATTATGTGTTTGAACTATATAATTTATTTTTTTTTATTTTTATTTTTTTTGGAATCTCTTCCCTGCTAGAGGTTGGTTTTCGTCGAAATTGAGGGGTGAAATGTTGATTTTTCCTCGAAAAAAGTTATAAGAGAGCTATAGGAATTGGGTGACGTAAGTTTTTTTGGTTTATAATAGACACCCCATATATGCATAAAGTTCAGCATCTTTACGCACAACTTGAAACTTTTTTTGATTTTATTTCTTTCTTTGTTATCTGATGTGATTATGAAGATGAAATTGTTTTTAACATTCAACAAATGCATTGTTATTGGTTGTTTCGATTTATAAATTGCCTAGTACGTATCCTTTATATTTTTTAAAAAGAAAAGATTAGTTGTAAAAGAAGTTGAAACTATAGGGGATATATTGTAATTAATTATACCTTGCAAGTATTAACTTAAAAAGTTGTCAATGCTTTGTTCAATTGTGTTTGATGTGCGAGATTGATCAGGTTAATAAATAGATTTATCATATCAATTTATTTAGATTAGATTGTATTGGACTATGACACTATCATGCATTTGGTGTAATATATAATTGGATGGTAGTTGTTTTTTATATCAATTTAAATATAATTAATAAAATTATGGAATAATACTGCTTCTACAGTTTTCATACAATTTTGTTAATCAAGTAAATAAATACATTGGTTTCAAAGTAGTGCCTCTTTTTCTGTAGCCTTTTGTTCTAGAGCTTGGCATTAATAATTCCATTGTTACAAAACAAATGCAAAATATTGTAAAAGATAAGTTACAAAACATAAGTAAAAGAGAGAGACAATGAAAAAATTATGAGAGACCGTCAACTTTTTATTTTATTTTATTTTATTTTTGCTTGTAAGGGATTTTTTATTGCTATGAATTGTGAGGGGCATTTAATAGATGTTCGCACAACTACTATGATTAATAAGCTTAATTAAGAAACATAAATGGAGGTAAGAGAGCAAGACACGAGTTACATACGTTACACGCAAATTAAGAGGAGAATTATGGGGAGATAATATACAATATTATGAGCGGAACAACATAGAAGTAATGAGGTCTAAATACAAGTTATGGAATGCCAAAAAGGTGACATCAACAAAATAATTAATTTATAACACCCTCTTATATTCCCATCATACAAAAATATGCCTAACTGAAAATATATTATTCTCGTAGGATCTACATTTAGAACTATCTCATTAAAAATCTTGTAAATAAAACTCAATGGTAATAAACCTATACGAAGGAAAAAAGATTATAGTAAGCAATAGCTTCCTCCTCATGTCAACATATCTTCTTTAGTAATTTTAAGAAAAATCTTTATATCAACAAATGTTGTGCATTGATTTCTCAAATCTAGTTATAGGAAATTCCTCTATAAAAAAATCTACCAAGTTGTCAACTAGAACAAATTTAATGGATGTCTATTTCTCTCGTCTTCTGAAGTTATGTTTTCTTATCTTAGACAAGACAGTTTGCATTGGAGCATTCCAAGCTCGAATAGAGACCATGTCCGCGTACTTAAAAGAACCCAAACTTTTGCTCAAACAATTCAAGTCCTACTTGTTTAAGCAGATCCCAAGATTAGAAAGCTCAGAGGCCGACGCCCTTGCCCTGCTTGCCTCTGGGCTCAGCGACAGTGATCTAGCTTCAGTTCCTATCGAGAGGTTGTTCGAGCCAAGCATAAACAAAGAAGTGTCAAGTATAGCCGAAGAACATTCGACCATGTGGATGGACCCGATCATCCAGTACCTGACCACGGCCGAATTGCCCGAAGACAAGAAAGAAGCACGTCGGATCCGCAACAGCTCGGCCCGTTATTCGATGATCGGTGGGAAATTATACCGACACGGCTACACCACCCTGTGCCTGAAGTGCGTAGGGCCTAAGGAGGCCGAATACGTAATGATAGAGATCCATAAAGGCTTATGTAGAAATCATTCTAGGGGGTGATCTCTGGCTCAGAAGTGTCTCCGGCAGGGCTATTACCGGCCAACTATAGAACATGATTGTAAGGATTTCACGCGAAAGTGTGTCAAATGCCAACAATTTGCAAGAGTGCTCCACTTAGCTCGGTCACATCGGCATGGCCCTTCGCAAAATGGGCCATCGACCTGATCGGGCCCTTTCTTCCAGCCCGATCCCAGTTCAAGTATTGCATCGTGGCCATCGATTACCTCACCAATCAGGTTAAAGTGGAGCCCTGCACAAATATGACCGAGGCCAAATGTACCAACTTTGTATGGAAAAACATTATCTACCTGTTCAGGATCCCGCACACCATTGTGACCGACAACGTGAAACAATTTGAAATGGCCAGTCTACTCCGCCTGTGTGAACAGCTTGGCATCAGAAAAGTTTTCTCTTCCCCGAGCTACCCACAGAGCAATGGGTAGGTTGAAGTTGTTAATAAAACAATCAAGGACAACTTGAAGAAGAAGCTCGAGAGCCTCAAAGGAGCATGGATTGACGAGCTCCCAAGGGTACTCTGGGCCTACCAAATGACTGCCTGAACTGCTACCGGAGAGAAGCCTTTCTCGCTTGTATATGGTGCTGAGGCTGTCATACCTGCCGAGGTAGGATTACCGAGCTTCAGGGTCGAGCATTACGATGAGATCTAAAATGCCAAAGTCATGATGTCCGATCTCGACCTACTCAAAGAAAAGAGGAACCAGGAAGCAATCTATAATGCGGCTCGGAACCAAGTTGTCGCTCGGTACTATAACAAGCGGGTCCCACCGAGGAGCTTTAAAGTTAGGGATTTGGTGTTCAAGAAAGTCACCGTTCCACAACCCGGAGCGGGAGCATTTGGTCCAAAATGGGACGGACCTTTTAAGGTCGTAGATATTATATAGCCAGGAACATACAGACTATCCGACATGGACGGTAACTTGCTAGGTCATTCGTGGAATGTCGAGCTACTCAAAAGATTCTTTTGTTGATCCCTGCTAGAAACACTTTTTGACCTTTGGCTACGTTCTTTTGTAACTAAACCTATTAAATATAGGGCTGAATTGTAAATACAATACATCAATAAAATGTAAATTCCTACACTATTTTGTTAAGCAATGTGTTTAAGGAATCAACGAATCCTAAAAAGGGGCATATAACTTCAGCCTAAAGGACTAGGCCATAACTCTCGAACACGGAGAGCTGTCCTACTTAACTGGGCTGGGGAACTAATCAGACATCGGCTAACCATGTCTGTTGTCGTGCAGACAGCCCGCAATTAAGTCGCCTAGGCATAATCATTGCTCGACCACTATTAGACTTGTACAAGTTTTTTCTTTCAAACTTAAACAAATCTAGAGGGCGACAGGGTAATGGGATATCACATGCCGTTGTGCTTTGTCCGACCAAGTGTGGGGACAACCAGCTCGGATTAACTCATTGATGGCCTAGTTGAAACTTAGCAGCAATAGGACCAAAAGGGGAGCTCGAAAAACTAAGTTCGAAAATGTAACTCCTCACGAGCATCCAACTTAGTCCGACTCTAATCGACTTCATTCGGGGTCCATGCCAGCTTGGTGAAATATGTTAAAACTGTTCCTGAGGCTCTCTTCATTAAAATTTAAAAAATCTATCTGAGAAAGATCGCACTTGAAAATATCTAAACAAAATATACAAAATCCAAGGAGCGACAAACTTGGAAAGTTTTCATTAAAAAGAAAAGTGGGGAGGTACAATTAACCGGGCACCTCCTAAGCCCAGGCACAAAAACAAAAACTCAAAAATACTTTAAGTCTGGGACCCATCCCAGCATTGTCCTCGCCGACATCACCAACGCCATACACCTGCTCGTCCCCGTCATCGTTGCCGTCTACTTCAATGACCTCCTCCGTTGGTTGATGGGCTGCACCTTGCTTGAGCTCGACTGTAAGGGACCAGTCGAAGCCTGTTGCCTTCGGATGCTACCTGATTAGATGGTCTCAGAGGTCAGTCATTCTGAAGTAGTAGTAGTCGGCGTACTCTAGAGACGCCTTGAATTCCTCCACGGCTTGGGCGAGCCAACCGAGAAAATCCTCCCAAAATTGCTTATGCTCTGCCTGAGAGGCCTCGAGCTAACTCCTGAGCAGAGTGGTAGTTTTTCTTGCCTCCTCGGCCTCCGCCCTAGCCTAGACGGCATCCTCCTTCACCTTCTTTGCCTCCTCCTCGGTTCGAGCAAGGAAAGTCTTGATTTGATCTAGCTCGATGTTCTTCTCACCGAGCTCCTTCTCGACTCCCTTCCACCTAAGGAAGTTCTTCTTATGCCTCTCCGTCTTGAGGTGAAGTTTCTTCAAACCGGTGGCATAAGTCATATGCGCGAGGGCGCTTGTTTAAAAAAATTAAAACTGGTTAGCCCAAGACGCAGTAAGGAGGGAAAAAATGGAAGTTGCTAATCAAGCGTTTACCTAGGCGGCTGCATGGAAGGTCGCTTTGAACAACCCCTCAAAACTCTCCCTTCGGAGGTCCCATAAGAAGTCCTCTGTAGGAACCGCATCTCTGAGGCGATTGATGATGTTCCTGTAGTAGTTAGCTCGCCTCCTCGGAGTATCTACTAGGGAGTGCACCATGTCCTGGTCAGCTGGGGGAACCCTAGTCCTCGTCGGCTAGTGTGGTAGGTCTTGGACTGTTATGGGTTGTTGCTTGGGTCGTGGTGGAAGCTCCCTCATCGGAGTTCTCTTGCATTTCTTTTCGGTCACCACGTCCTTGCCCTTCCCCTTTTGGAGGCTCTTCATCAAGGCTCGCCTCTCTTCAGCTATGCTTGGCCTTGAAGACATTTCTACAGCAAAAGTAGACAAGTCAGAATCAGGTCGGCACGCCAAAAAAAAAAAACTCAAGGCTAACCTTCGATTCGAAGCTGGCAAGGTGGGTTAAGGAACCGAATCACATCCTCGAAGTACGCATCTACTACGGGTGGCCCGTATCGAAGGAGCCACTTGACGGGTCCTCAAAGTTGGACGGTGATGGCTCCCTCATCGGCCACCCAGATCGGGAAATGCTTGGCCCTGAGATGTCTGTGCTCGGCCTAGCGACAGTCACCTACTCGGTTAACCGAGCAGGTTGAGAGTTTGAAGGGAGATTTATTCCACTGGATTTCCCAAACCAGCCGTAGAGGGAGAGGATTTTCTTGCTGAGCGAAAATGACTGTTGCCTCTTCGCCTCCAGTTTCTCGAACAGGTCTTCGACCGCCCTGATGACTTGGCTTGACGCCTATGGCCTTTTGCCCTAAACGTGCCCAATCTCAAATGTTCTCGAGACACGCTGATCTTCAGGGACGGCCTCACCGGCTTAGGCTAAATAATTAACCCCGACGTAAAACCACTCGTACTTTCAGAGCTTGTCCGAGTTGGGGTTGCCTAAAATGAAGTCCTTCCTAAAGCTAGTGACGTAGTACCACCTGGACTACCAAGGAAGCTTCTTCATCTTGTAGACCTGCTTAAACGCCTCCCACGGCATCTCGACACACCGGTAGTACCTCCATAATATGTACATCATGATCAACGACCTGTAACTATTCGGGTTAAGCTATGCCGGGTACGCGTTCCAATCATTCAGTGCCCGACGAAGGAAAGGGTGAAACGGCAAGTGCACACTAGCTCGAAAAAACTCCACGTACAGGGTAATGCACCCCTCTGACGGAGTCAAAGGAGAGTCACCCTCCTCTGGTGTGATAAGGATGACGTCGGCTGGGATATCAAACTCGACACGCAGGTCCTCCAGTCGAGATTCCGTTATGGCGCTGGTGTGTGCTGCTGTAGACGTCTGCCCCGACAGAGCACTCCGATAGGCGGTCACTCCTCGGACACGGGTGGCCCTAATCCTCTCATCTTCTAGGGGGCTCTCAGCCGGCCCGGCCTCCTCGGATCTCTCCTCCTTATCGGAGATGTTGACAGTTACTATGCCAACAACGGGGACAAGTTCCTTGGGATTTCGACCAGAGGTGCCAGGAACATCGGCTGCCACTTCCAACCCAGCTCGCTCCTGGGCGGTAACTCAGGAAGTGTCGACAGTTGCTACTTTGATGTAAGGGTCCTCGCCTCTACATGGCCTTACAGGGCACCCACCATCCAGCAGGTTGAGGAACTCCTGCTCGGGGATGGTCTGGGAGTCGACTCTTAGTATTTCAGCCAGCTGGTAAGCCCCATCTTGTTCCGGGGAAAAGCTCTAGACATCAATTTTCACAGAGGACGTATCGGCTTTAGGGCTGCTTTTCGACCAGGAAATATTAGCATTATGAGAATCCGATAAGTCACTCATTTTCTCCTATTCCTCAAGAAATTACCTGTTCAGGCACAGAAAAGCCTGGGAACGAAAAGTTCTTAGATTACTAACTATAGCTCGACAGCTAAAACTCGGGAACAAGGGGAATTTACTCTGATATTGTGTGAAAATTCTGAGAAAAGAAGGCCCTATTTATAGGCATTTCAGGCAGGAAATCTAGGCGGGAAAAACGAAGGGGCGCGATCATTAGGCCTAATAGGCGGCACAGTCGATCGCAGACTGACACGTGTCCCCCAAAAATTCACGCAACCCTTCATTTCTCACCCCCTCAAAACACTGCCTGACCTACTATTCTGAGCCGACCTCACCCATTCAGCATAGTCCACCCTACCGAACACCAACCAGGTGGACTAGAGGGCTACTATTGAGGGTGAGCTTGGCGCCATCACCGAGGAGCCAAACTCCAGGTGGTTGGCCACCCAGCTCAGTAAAGGTACGTAGAGCTCGTAACTGACCTTAATTACGCCGGATGTCTTGTCCGAAGTGATTCTCAGGGCCCCTTGGGCAGCGCCTCTTTAGGCCGCTTCCTCGGACTTACCACTAGCTCGGATCGGACTGTTCTTCTCTCAAAGTAGACTGCTACTCGCTATCACTGGCTAACAAATGGCAAATAACTCACCGTTGAATGCGAGCTCATCCACTGACGGAGGGACATGACACTTGTCGCTTGTCGCCTGACATGCCATGATGTGACACTTGGGTTATGGGCAAAACCCACCTAACACCTTATCCAAGTGGTAACCTATAAATAGAATGCATTTATTGCATTCTATTAAGTAAGCTCCTTCCTACCTAACCGGTTCCCGACCTCTACCGAGCACCCCTGCCTTCATCGGAGAGCCCTTGTCCTGTTTACTGATCATTTCTTGCCTCCGAGGCTTCCCTCCTCTTGTTGCAGGCCGACCAGACCAAGTAGAGGCAAACAGGGAAGAGTTGAACACCGTGCGCTGCCGCACGTGATGTTGATCTGACGTCTGAACCCGATAAGCATCAACAAATCTTAAGGGTATATTTTGTATTTTAAATATATTGCATTGACATGGTTGTGCCATATTCTATAAATATTTTTTTTCTTATGGCATAAATCAATCCAAGTTTAGAATTTGTGGTGTCCTTGTAAAGACTCCAAATCAATCAATCCACCTAAACAAATGGCGTGGAGCGTAAAAACTTCATTTAATTTCCCATGGCTCACAAACTACAGCATGAAGGCTTTTCGAGCATAACTTTGGTCCATAAACGAAGTCAATTCGCATCACTAGGTGAAACGTTAGCCTTAAAAGAATTGTTGTGTATTTTTACTTGGAATAAATATTTAAAATTTCCTCATATCTTTAGTAGAGTTCCAAATAGGTGACATACTTTCTCAACAAACTCAAAACAAAACGTATATTTATTTTAAAAAAAAATTAGAAATGATAAGAAAAAAACCATATAATGAAGAACTCAACCAAATATAAAAATTTGAAGGACAAAAAAAAAAAAAAAAAAAAAAAAAAAAAACCCTCATCATTTGATGCACTAAAGGATATTGGGTGGGGACAAAATGAGGGCGGCACCGAATACAAATGACTGGAAACATCTTTCCAGGTCGGCAAACAGCAGGCCTGTGCTTACGGTGATCATTTCCTTCCATATCAATTTCTTTTCGCAAAAATATCTCCGTTTAATTCAATCATATTCTTATACTACTTTCCAACTATAAATTAAAGTGTCCAAATACAAATCATATTTCATAGTGTAATCCTCAAACTCAATTACAGTATTGCACTGTTACACGTAGAAAAAGTAAAAGAAAAACCATTCACTTTCTAAACAAAGTTCCTTTTGTCCAACACACTCTATCTATATAAAAAACTCACATACCTCGTTTCTTCTTTATTCTCTCATCGCCAAAGAAGCTCCGACCTGTCTCTCCGGAAAAATTCGCCGAAGAAGAAGAAGATGGACGAGTCATGGCGGATGCGCATGGGATCGACGCCGCCGATGTCGAGCCTCCCACGCCGACGATCCACCGAGCACTATTCCTCCAACCAGCGGCCGTCCGTCTTCTCGTCCGACTCCGAGACCCTAGAGCCACAGGATTTCGCCGACGTCTTCGGCGGACCACCGCGGAGCCTCTTCTGGCGGAAGATGTCCGGCGATTTCTCCACAGCTGCCTCGACTTCCTTCTACGAGGAGATTTTCCGGCCACCGGAGATACTCCACTCTGGTGGAGAGATCGGCGGCCGCGGATTGCCGGCTTTCAGGATTCCCGGGACGAGCGACAGGTTCTACAGCGACGTTTTTCGCTTCGGATCGGATTTGTCCGTCGACGAGAGGAGGTCGAGGGATAGGTCGTGGCCAAACTCAAAGGCAAAGTCGAAATCGAAGTCAAAGTCGACGTCGTCGTCAGTACTTAGCTCGGAAGAGATGAGCCCGCTCAGGCCAGCGGTTGCCGAACACGTTGCGCTGTCGGATTTCGCTTCGAAGCTCAGGTATTGTGCCTTACTACTTCCATGACGCTATAATTTTCATTTTATTTTTTAATATTTTATTCAATAACTTTTATTTTTCAAACTTTAAAATAAAAGATCCGAACCTTCTGTCTCTCTGATTTAACCGTTAAACTATACCAATAACCTATCCATCACATTTTTGTGTCTTTCATGACATTTTTGGATTTGATGTTAATAGGAAGGGTAGCACGGGAATGCGAAAAGTAGGTCTTTCGTTTTTCTTTTATCTTCGTTGGAACTAGTAAAAAACCTCGGATTTAATATGTTATGCTATTATTCCTTGAATTTCTACCATTTTTTTCTTCTCCGTCCCAAAAGATATCATTTTGTCGTTTGATTTGTGAACGAAAACGTTATTAAGAAGCGAAGTTGAAATGAATGGAATATAACTTTTGGACGATATGTTTGCATAGTGTCTTGAAAAGCAAGTTGAAATGACTGGAACTTGAGCAATGCTTTCAAAAAGAAAAGAATGGAAAGAATTTTCTGTCTTTCAATTTTTTAAGGAACTCTACTGTTGTTGATTGGGATGGACTGCAAATTACCTTTTGAGAAGTCACACACTGTTTTTGTGGTTTCATCTGCTTGTTTCTCCTTTCATGCATATACAAAAATAAAAAAATAGAAAAATAAATTGTAATACAAATAAATTGACATGCACTAACATCTATGAGTGCTTTTTTCTAATAGGGAGTCAGTCATTATTTGCTTATGTTTGGTTAATTGTAAGGAGAATTTTGTGTTAAGCTATTAAAAAAAATTATCCAACCGATTGTAGAGTGATTTTTTTAAGGTTCCGTTAAATTTGACATTTTTTTATATTATTTGCTGTGATACAGGTAGGTTTTTTTTTTTCCCTTCCACGCTCTACCTTAGGATTCTCTACAATAAGCAAAAACTAATAATAACAGTAACAGTAATTGTAATAACAAAGAAAAAATTATAGATAGGGTGTTTGGAAGGTGGTGGGAATCAGTGGTGAGAACCATTTTTACTGTAGCATATGAGAACTTTACATTGTAGCAATTTTTTTTATTGTTGCTGTAGCATGTGAGAGCTTTTTACTGTTCATAACTGATTTTGTGGTGGGAACCACAGTTCCCACCACTTTGCCAAACACAGTTTTAAAGTAATTAGTTTAAAACACTGCTGTATATAAGTGTTTTATATTGTTTGAGTTCAAACCAAACACGTGCTAAAGAAAGAGTAATTGGTATTATATTATTGTTCTTGTTCATCTTTTCCCTTTTGAGTTAGTTGCTTCATTAAACTAAATCCATCGTTACATGGGAGGAAGCTCCAAATCACAATATTATTTATGCACAATTATCGATAATTAATTTTGATGCAAGTAATTCCATTATCGTTAATCTTATTGCTCGTTTGAATTATATGAAGGATAAAGCAGTAATTATAACCAATTTGTGAAAATGGGTGATCTTGTATAGAATTAACCAAATTGCGATGGGGTCCTTTCGTGAAATAACTTGCTAGAATAAGAAGGAACTAGAAGTAAAAATTCAAGGCCAAAAAAAAGTGACAATTGGGCGACAAGCCATGTTGTTTGTGTTTGTTAGTTGTCGAATTAACTATTATAAATCCACCACCAAGAAATATAATAATAACAATAATAATGACACTAATGGCGTTAGTTCTTTCACTACTACATGCAGTGGGTCTCTCAATAGTTTTTCAAAATTTGCTCAAAATCACATTATCCAAAAATTTCGTGGTTCAATTATTTTCCTTATTTATCAATAAATATATATTCTTTATTGGTATAACGCTTAAGACACTAGTTTCTTTTTAATGCCAAACAACATGAAATTTTTTTAAGAAAAAAAAAGGCAATTTTTCAGCTACACAAAGATTATTACTTGTACATTTCTATGCCCCTATTGAAAAAAAAAGAAAATCTTTTAGCTACACAAAGTTAAATAGTTGTATATATCCCTATTTTGAAATAAAAAATTGTTACATGATATGGTCTACAATAAACTAGTGTTCTAGTCAATTTCTACGCTATAGATAGTACATGAAGGATGGAGAAAATTAAGTTAATTTCTATTGTTTAGTACGAAGGAAGAAGAGTTAAAAAGAATAGATGATAGTTATATGTTTAATTATTAATTTATCTATTTTATTATTTGTTAATATTTTATTTTGATAGATAACAAGGTCTTTTTAATTAAAATTATATGGATTTATTGGATCTTCTATTAGTAGAAAGATCCAAAATGGTGGGTCTAGTAAGAGGGCTCTCTCTCCAGCTAAACGATGAATGGAGGCTCTCCATTATCTGTCTCCCTCCCTCCATCTCTCCCGTAGTCTCTCCCTTCCTCCGTCTCTCCTTCTGCCAAACACACTAGCTACACAAAATTATTTACCAAACTAAAAAATCCACTGACTGAACTATGACTGGCTCAGGCCACTCAACGTCCCGTGTAGAAGGAATCACTCATCCACCACAACAATAATGCACGCCAATGAAACTTCAAGAAAACAAAGCATACCAACCTTCTACGGAAATCGTCTTTCCCATGCTGAACACCATGTCATGGAATCGGAAAACAACTGGAATTTTGGAAGGTCCCACTTCGGCTTCTCAAGAAGAGTGTCCTCCCCTGAAACCATTAGTCTCGAACCCGATTCATATCCAAGTGTCAAGATCTCTGTGGCATATGATGTTGAACTCAACTCTCCCTCTTCACCTGTCTCTTCGCTCTGTCATGACGGCACTGATTATCATGCCATATCAGAGAGTCATGAGGATCATGTGGTGGAAGAAGAGGAAAATTTGGATCAAGAAGAAGAAGAAGATGATGATGATGATGATGATGATGATGAAGTAATGAGCTCTTATGTCATTGAGCTTGGTTCTGACCATAGAGAAGGGGCTTGTGACGCTGTTGGTATTGATGAAGCGATTGCTTGGGCTAAGGAGAAGTTTCAGACGCATAGTTCTGAGAAAATTTCGAATAACATAGAAGAGGACATTAAAGAGTCTCCTAAAATGGATGCAGGTAATAACTAAATCACCATGAATCGCTAAACTGATCAAGTTCACCAATCAATCCTATAAATTGAGATTAAAAATGCATAATTAACAAGTCCTTTGTGTTTGATGTAATGCAGGAAGGCCAAATGTAAGGGATTTTCCTGAACAAGAAACGAAGAATAAAAGTGGGCTTGTCCAATCTCCAGAGGTAAAATTGTTGCATTGAAGTTTTAACACCTTTTTTTTACTGAAAGATTTATGCATACATATAGGAATTCAATATTGATCAGCCTCTTTTTACTTTTACCTGAAGCACAGATGGAAATGAGGCTGCAGGATGAAAATATAAGGCAGTGGTCAGCTGGGAAGGAAACTGATATTCGTTTTCTGCTTTCAACACTCCATTGTGTATGACTCTTTAAAGTTTTTTTTTTTTTTTCTACTCAATTTTCTTCATTTCTCTGTCTCTTTTGTGTTACTTATTGTGGAGTAAATTGACATGGAAACTGATTAAAAAAAAAATTGTTTTGGGGTCTTGAATCAGATATTGTGGCCCAACAGTGGGTGGTCTGCAATTCCTCTGACAGGCCTAATAGAAAGTTCACAGGTGAAGAAAGCCTATCAGAAAGCGAGGCTGTGTCTCCATCCAGACAAACTACAACAACGAGGAGCAACACTCCCTCAAAAATATGTTGCTGACAAGGCTTTTCCAATCCTCCAGGTAAAGGGTCTGGTCTTGCTGCTTTAGGCACATACATAGCAAAGACGTTAAAATCTGAAAATCCTAAAGTGGTTGCTCCCATTGTAGGATGCATGGGCTTCGTTTATCTCCCAAGATGTTTCTTTCACTGGTTAAACCATTTGAAACCCTTTGCAACTCAGTTTTGACCTAACGTTATTGGTCAAAATTGCCAACAAGCAAGTTTGGACGTCTGGATTTTTGAATGGTGGAGTTACCTGCCCAACAGAGAGAGATATGCACAAGAAATCTGTCCGCTATTGAGATGGTTTGAGAAGGGCATTAGCTCTTGTGCTCAAGGACACTGTATTGTACCGTGTTGGATGTTTTTGCAAACTATGTACATATTTTGATCATCTAATAAGATTAGTAGTCTTCTTTGCTGTTTAAACTCTTATATTTAAAACATATGTATACTACTTTTTAAACTTCACGCTTCCAAACTCATTTGTTTTTTGACCATTAATTCATAAAATAATCACGAAAAATCTATTCATTCACATGGATTATAATCTCGTTACTCACAAAACTATATAAGTCCGAATCTAATAATATAATAGATTTTTTGGACTAGGTTTATTAGTAGCGGGTTATAATGACATGTGATTAAATAACTTGCTCAATAACCACATAATACAATGACAACTTAGTCAATCGGCATGAGTATGGTAAAGTAGTGGGGCTTTAGTTTGAGAGGGATCATAATATTATATTGTTGGCCCTGCATACAGATAAAGCCTACACGCTTCATCTATTAACGTGCATTACTCGAGAGCTAAAGCTTATTTTGGAGTCGTGTTATTTTTTAGAACTTTTTTTTTTTGTGCCGAGGGTAAAAAAAACACAATTATGGCCAGTTAGTCTACTTGCAATGTTACACTTATTACACAGACTAACGAAGTCACGCGTAGCAGATACGTCCATTTGAAATTCAAACAAATGGGCATTCATGATCATGACACCCATGGCGTTATTTTTTATTATGCTGTAATAAAACCCCATGATGGTTGACTATATTCTCTATCCCTTGGTGGATTACTTCCTTTTCCATTCACTCACGTTGTCGTGGGTCCGGACTCTCATGGATCACATCATTTCCATTTTACTGAAACGATGGCATGGTCATCCATCATTTGATTAAATGTTTTTCTTATCCATAGTTTTGTACACCATCTTTTTGTTTGGCCGCAACTTGAATCCTTTGCATAGAAAGAGTGGAATCCTAACACCGAATATAGTATTTGGTTCGAACTAAAAAAATTTAATTTAAACTAATTTTATTGGTGTTTTCCGTAAAATTTGAAGTGTTATAATGTCTTTATGTTCAAACCATTTATGTAAACTAATCCATCAACAGCCAGGCTCTAATAGTACTCGGTCTATCACCTAAATCTAACTTCAAAATTAAGTTCGCGTAATTGGGACTCATTGAGGGAAGCTCAAAGGATTTCTCCACTCAATAGTCAGAGCAAGGACGAGACCGTAATGACAGAAATAGAACAAGACCAATCACGAACAAATTGCCAACTACCAAAAAGTAATGCGACTTCTTGGTAACTTTTGAATCGGACAGTTGGGAGCAAGTGAAGCAGATCGAGTAGAAGGAAATTACCCAACGATATTGTTATGGGATATTTAGTTTTTATTTTAAGTTAATTCAAAACCTATACTTTAAGTTTTAATCTAAATATAGAATAAAATTAAAATTAGTGTTTAAAGAGGTAGTGACAATAATTTTTGATTTATTGATAGATTGAATAAATCTTAATGTTAATGATCTTAAAAAATATGCAATATAGATCTTAATTTATTTCTCTTCACTAAAAACATGATGAAAAAAGAATCATCTCATTTGAATATTAAATAAAAAAGTTATGATTTTTTTCTCAAATTTAAGAGTGAAAATTTCAGCTTTTTACTCTAGCAAAGATATTTGAGTATCAAAAGTTTAGAGGAGATCAGAACTCTGAAAACTTGGCTTCTTGATACTCAAAGAATTCAGATTTTAGGAGAAACAAACACATATTCAAAAGATTTTTGATGCTCGAAACCAACTTTGAGTCCATTTTGAGTCCAAAAAATACACAAAAAAAACAGACCCTAAGTTTTTAATTTCATCACTTATATACCTTTTCATTAGATTTAATGCACAAACTTATACCTTATTTCAGTCAATAGTTAATTTTGACCTTTAAAATCACCAAATTATTCTTAAATAAAAAAAGAGAAAAATTAAAACTTTTAAAAAATAAAAAGAAAACAAAAATAAAAACACATAAAACACTTTTGAAGGTATTTTATACATTTTTAAAGTCAAAAACTTTAGCATAAAGTTCTTTTCAATGTGTAAAATTCTCTTATTTGTCAATTTGAAGGTATTTTGGATAATTTATTAGATCAATTTTGAATATTGATTGAAAAAATATATAAACTTGTATATTAAATCTTATCTAAATATATAAATTCGATAAAATCTAAAATCAAAGATATAGCATTTAAATAAACATAAAATACAAGCTATAAAAAGGTAAATAACTCTATTGTTATTTATATTCCACTTTTATACAATATTTTTCGTCATGCTGACAAAGGTAATACAAGGTGAAGTAGCTCTCTCATGAAAATACTATCCTCAAATCTTGTCCGATAAAATTTATTACCATTATTATATCAAGATAGACCAAGTCAAAAGTTGCATAAGATAAGAGCAATTGTAGTCCTAAACGCATTATTCAACTGGATATGGAGAATTAATGAGTTCTTTCTTCTCTGCCGGATCTATAATTTACATTAAGTAAAAGCAGTGAAAAAAAAAAAAGTACATTTGAATGAATGTTTGATCAAAATAGAGGGGAAATTGTCCCGCGCCTAACTGAAACAATAATCAGAAAAATAAAGACAAATTCATCATACATTATGCTCTTATTGTGTGAAGTGTGTACTAATCTTTTTCTGTCATTTGGTTCTTGTAATGACTCTTTGAGTGAGATCTACAAGTGCCCTCCTTGATCTTTTTACATCTTCATCATCACTCTCAGGTAGAGACTCGATCGCCTCTGCAGCTCGATTTGCATGCTTCATTGCTAGCTCCCTCGTCTTTTGTATGCCACGACTCTTACCAAGATACTCGAGAGCCTGTATTTCCAGAAGGGAGTTACTAAAATTGGACTATAGGCTCATTGTTATCATTGCAAGCCTCAGAAATATTTACAAACCAGCCACATGTATGACCATGTTAAAAAAACTTCAGAAAAGTCACCGCATATGCAACAATAAAACTAAATACCTATAATCTACTGCTGCAAATTACTATTGGAGTAGGTTATGCATACAAGTGACCAATTTGTAAAATGGAGTGAAGATATCTTAAACAAGATGAGTTAAGAATATTCTCCAAATTGCCTGTGTTGATTAAACATCATCATGGATAAGCATCCCAGATTATATATATATACATAAATACTAACTTACCCGATCGACATTTGTGGAGTTGTCAAACCCCTCCTCAACAACTGCACGCAACTCAGGAAACTCTTCCATGGCAAACAATATCGGAGCCGTCACAAGTCCCTACAAAATTTTGATAACATAACATGTATCAACATAGACGAGAAGCCAGGTGATACTTTAATACAATAAATATGCCTAAACAGGTTTTCACATGAAACTAGATTGTTAGCGGCATTAAAAGGAAAGATAAAAGTAGTCATCAGCAATCTAAACTCAAAGATAGGGATCTGAACTTTCTTGTTAACTCAATGAAATTGTTTTATTGTCACTTTAGTGGGAATTGTGCCCTATTCCAGACCATTTTCTTATTATAAGAAGGAAAGCAAGAATTTTACTGTAGTCCTTGAGCAAGAACAAAAGTATTATTATTTGCATACAAGATATCTAAATTTCCTTCATCTTGTACAATCAGTTCATGACATTAGCTGAGCTACTAATGCAAATTTGGCCAGCAAACATTGTCCAAATTCCCAGTACTTCTATCAGAACGCCAATTTCAACAGATAACAAGTAACATCACATACACAAATGTACATTCTGGACAAAAGAATTCAAGGATGCAAGGGTCTTGATAGCTTTTACCAGTCACTTTTCTTACTTTCGAATCAATAATTGTCCATATAGGATCTGGACAAAACAATTCTTTTCCAACTTGGGGTAGGTGAAAGTTGAATGTAAATAGTTACTAGGGGTACACGCCTGTTGCCTTCCTATCATTGATTAAAAATTAAAAGCAAAAATGGTTGTGAATGATAAAATATGAAAAAAAAATAAAATTGTCCATCACGATTTATTCAATACACTATATTAACTTTCTGCAACATAAAAGACCATTTAACGGGATTAAAGAAGGAAAACCACATGAAGAGAAGATGATTTACATGACGGATATCAGACAAAGAGCCCTTTCCAAGGGAAGCTGATGTGCCAGTGAAATCAAGAACGTCGTCTATCAGTTGATATGCTAGCCCCTGGAAGAAAAATATAGAGACAAGTCAGCTTATGTTATAAATAATATCCCTAAATTTATAGCAAAGGTGAAACAAAGAATGCAAATGGCACAATAGTAAACATCATTCAAGATTTTTTTTCTATTACATAAAAGTAAAGGATCACAAGCTTAAGCCCTCCACAAATCAGTCAGTGCTGATCATCCACAGATGAATGCCGCTTAATTTCAACAGAAAATAGTAGACTTCCACACTGTGACAGCTTTTACACAAGATGTTACTTGACCCACGCAACTAAATAAAATTCTCTTCAGAGTAGATTGTGCAGAAAATGCTCCCAAAAAAAAAAATAAATAAAACGTAGGATTGATCTTGGTCATCCTTCAATTCCTACATTTACAGGGCAATTGTTCTCCTTGACAGATGGCAGTTCATTTTATTTGGGTTTCCTAATTGAATAGTCTTAAACAAAAACAACTTTTATGCCGTTCACTCGTTCATCTAGAGTAGAATTAACACTAGTTGAGTTACTTGAAAATGAGGAAGCGAAATTTATGCATATATATATATATAAATATATTTATATATAATAAAATAACAAATAAAAAAAGAAAACAAATATTAAAAAAAAAAAAAAAACCAACAACAGCTACTACTTCTCATCACTATTTCTTTCAAGATGCTTCTCGTTGCAGGACATAAACTCTTTTTATAAGGAAGACATGAACAACAAACTCATCAAAGACCTCAATGCTAAGCTACCTATCCAAGAAGAAATGGATTGAGGAAAAAAAAACATTATTAATCTTGCTCCAGATCGCTATAGATAGAATTCCAAGAGCTCACAAACCAGATTTTTGCCATACTCGAAGGCCAACATTGCAACTTCCGTTGTTTGCCCAGCAAGAAGGGCAATTGCCTTGCAACTGTTTGAAATCAGTGATGCAGTTTTGTAGTAGGTCTTTTGCATATAATATTCCATGCTGTTAAAAAAATACAAAACGAAAAAAAAAGGTGCATAAAACTGAAGTTATACCAATAAATACCAATAATAATGCCCAGATCTTTTAGTTACTTTTTATAAGAAAAGCATCAAAGCTTGTACCTACAACGTTGATCAGATGTAGTTGTCATTTGCATGGTTTCACCTGTCACAAGATGTTCTACAACTGTTGCTAGTAATGATACAACCTACAGACTCAGAAATGATAAAAAGAAACTGTTAAAATAAAGGATAAAAAAACAAAATACAATGCAATTCTTCATCAACACTCAATATCTTGATACTACATGAAACACGTACCTCAGTGTTTTTCAGAGCTGCAAGTGCAACACAAGCTCGAGAGAGCAGAAAATCTCCAGCTAATACTGCTACCTGTATTAAAAATGGCAGGGGAAGCAACGACAAGATTAGCACAATACACATACACATCTACTGTATATGGTAGTTATAACAATCCTTGCTACTTCAATTCAAGCATAATTTCAATTCAAGCATAATTAAAAAAGACGGAGGAAATTTTCACAAAAAAGTGGCAGGAAGGCTTTTCTTTTTTTGTCTACTTGTATAAACCAACTTTCTAATAAATCTAAAAGTCAGAAAAAGTCACAATTCTACAAAACAAGATTCTTTCAGTGTGAGCTTGCAAAGTAAGGATCATCAAGTTAAGAATTTTCCTCCTCAGTCCTAAAACACCTATCTCGTACAAGTACAACAAATACAAGAGAGTTTTCCACATCTCCACAATCCAAATATAAGCAACCAAGAATCTTCAAAAACTATTTCCAGAAAATAAGCTTGAATTAAGAAAATAAACACTTGTTTTCCCATTGTTTTTGTGACAGCAGTTCCTTAAAAAGAAGAAAAAAAGAGGCTTTGAGAAAGAAGCATGGACACAAAAAAGAAGCAATCATAGTACAGAGAGAATTCAATGAATTAAGGAGGATGAGAAGTACACCTTATTTCCCATTATGAAATTCAAAGAACCAATACCACGTCTAGTGTCTGCATCATCTAAAACATCGTCGTGTAAAAGGCTTGCCACCTAAGATAACAATATAGTTAGACTAATATAGTCATAGCAATGAGAAAATCTTCTTTAAAGGCAAAAACATGATTAGGCCTTCAAATGGAAACACAAGAGGGTGACTACTTCCAGGTTTACCAAGCAGCAAAAGCAACTCATGGAACATCCATCTCACAAGAAAAGAATGCCAATGTCATATCTTTAGGCTATTTTTAATTACAGGACAACTGGAATCATCAACCTCATGATTTGCACCAACCGATGCACGTTCATATTTCTCCAGGTCAAAAGAGTGAATACGTTTGTTTAGAAAAGAAGTAGAAACCTCTCAAAAACTAACATGAATCATCTCTGTGATCTCTGCTATAGATTGCAGCTGCGTGCGTAGCTCTGGCATTAAAGTATCGCCAAGTGCTTTAGGAGGATCAGGTATCGCAACATTTAAAGCCGTTGACATCAACAATAAAACCTGCATATGTTAAAGAACAGTACGTCATACATTAGAAAATACAAATTAAAATTCATATTGTTTGCAAAAACATGCGTAAAAGGTAAGTCACAGTCATGGTGAGAGCAGAGGATTGTTCATCGACTCCTAGAAATGATGTAAGTTGACGTGCAATTGATAGATGTATTTCTTCGAAATACTTGATATTCTTTTTTTTTACCACTGTAGTTCCCAACATAACTAGAATTCATTGTAGGTGCCAAATGGTCATATATTTGTTCAGAAGTAGAATAAACGTTTGAGATTAGCAATTTAAATTATGAAGAACAAGCAAAACTACGGATATAAGGAATACTTGAATGCTTGGTAACATCATACTTCTCAAAGGTCAATCCTAGAAACAAAGCAATCGCTTTCTACATGAAACAAAACAATTATTTCCACTAGCAACAGTACTTTCAAGCTATGAAGGTATTTCCGGAACAACTTTTTAACATTACAAATAGAGCATAACATTGCTAGCAATCCTCCAAGGCACATAAAGCTTACCGTTGGACGAAATCTCTTTCCCTCCACCCCCATTTTAAAAAGGTACTCAGCAGCCGAAGCAAGCTTCGGCACCTGTATGGTATAGAATCTCAGAATCTAGGATCCAACTTTAATCATAAAACTTGATACGGTGTCAAAATCAAAACTTTATACATGACACATACAATAAATATCAAATAAGTACTCGGCAAAAATAATCAAACAGATACCTCAGCAACTACCATTTCCCGCAATCTATTTGCAACAAGCAAAAGTTCGTCCGAAACAAGGGAAAACGGGTCTAATTCTTCCTGAAATCAAGTTCTCCTCATCTCAATTGAGCACACAACAACTTAAAAAGGGAACAAAAACAAAATGAAATTACTCAAAAAAATAATTAATTAATTAATAGAAACACACTCTACCTCAACTATGGAGCTACTCTGGTGATGAACTTGACACCTAGAACTATGCAACGCAGGAAATCCCCAATAACAAGTTTCTCCATAACCGCCAGAAACCTACTAATCCAAAACAACACCCAATCAAATCCATTAAGAGAAGAAAGGCAAAAAAAAAAAAATAAAACAAATTTCAATTCGAAAAATGAGGGGATTCGACTATAATTACCTTGTGAGCAGAGTCTCGAAGACTTTGATGAGTCGTCTGAGAGTGTTCCGGTCGGTGCGAGAGGAGCCAACGGGAGATTCCAGTAAAACTGCCTCGCGGAATCCGACGAAATCCACGAGAAAATAACATTTTCCCTCCGAGAAAATTGGGGCGGCGGGGTTTTGGGAAGAAGAGAGGGATTTTAGAGAGAGAAGGTCAAATGGGAAAGAACGTAGCCGACTTTTGGGGGTGACTAAGTGGTTGTTTTTGTGTATATAATGACGACGGCGACGCTCGGCCATGAATGAAAAATCAAAGAGTAACACATTACTTTGGGAAATTTTGATAAAAGGAGTTAAAAAGAGAATTTAAAATTAAGTAAATGATCTTTTTTTTATTAAAAAAAGGTTTTTTTTTAGCATCGAAATTGTCTTAATTTTTTTCATAGAAAAAAAAAATGACTATATCGTAAAGAGGAATTTAACTGTGGTAAAAATAAAAAAAATAGAACTATTTTAATGTTCAAAAAACCAATTTTTTGATGAAAAAAAAAGTCATTTGCCCAAAAAAAATTTTGGGCGGACTATTTGTCCCAGACCCCCTTACTTTTTCTTCTGTTCTTTTTTTTTTTTTTTCCTCTTTATTAATTTTTTTTTTTTGGTTTTAATTTTGTATTATGCGATTATTGAGCGAGTGAAAGCAACCTATTTTTATTTTTATTTTTAACGTGTTGTTTTTTCTGATTGGTGTACAACTAAGTTATTACTGACATTCATCCAAATTCAAGAGCTTATGTCAATGTTTCTTTTTTTTTTTTTTCAATTCTTGTGGAAAAAAAAGACTATGCTAATTGCTAATGTAAATACTTGGAAAAAAGCAACATATTAAAACTTAGTAATAAGATCATACGGTTTTTAAATGTGTAATTTATAACATATCATAAGAGATAAAGTAATATTAAAACTTAGTAAATAATATCATACGTTTCTAAATGTATAATTTGTAACATATCATGAGAAATAAAGTAATATTTTATGAGAAATTAAAAGCAAAAACTTTAAAAATACCTCCACTTATTTGTCCTCTATATCTATCACCCCCTCCTTTACTAGTATCGCTAATGATCAGAAAATATAATATTTACCTGAAATACTGTATTTTAATTTAAAATACAAAAATTCACCAACTACTTTACTAAACCATTGGCGAGCAAGAAATACAATATTTACGGAGAAATACTGTATTTATCATGTAAATACAAAAATTCACCAGCAACATCGTCAAACTGTTGGTGCTGGGAAATACAGTATTACTCTAGAAATATTGTATTACCGTGTAACACAAAAATTCACTAGCAACTTTGTCAGACCATCGACGGCCAAAAAATACAATATTTATTAAGAAATACCGTATTTACTATGAAATACAAAAATTCACCAACAATTTCACCAGATCACTGGTGGTCAAAAAATACAATATTTACCAAAAATACCATATTTATTGTGTAAAAAATAAAAATTTACTGGCTACTTCATCAGGTCATCGGAGGTCGAGAAATATAATATTTACTAAGAAATATTATATTCACTGTGTCAATATAAAAATTCACTAATAACTTCATTAAACCATCAACAGTCAAAAAATACAATATCAACTTAATAATATTATATTACCATGTCAATACAAAGATTCATCGGCTACTTCGCGCGAACCGCCAACGCCTAAGAAATAAAAGTGTTGACATGAAAATATTATATTGATAGACATGAAAATATTATATTGATATAGAAATACAATATTTTTACATAAATATAAAAAAATTTTGACAACATCGCCACACATCATCGACAACTGGCGACGTCGGTGCTGGCCTAGAAATCGTCACCGACGGCCTAAAATTACAGATTCATCCATAAATATGTCATAATTTTTAAAAAGAAAATGTTACACCAAAAAAAAAAGAAAAGAAAAGAAAGCTGAACTCTGCTGCAACAGGCCTCCCTCCGTCAACAACGCTCCATCCATCGTTGATGCGAGTCCACTGACACCACCTACACTACCATGTTCAGATAACGACGATTCACAAAACTCCTACAATGTTTTCACGAAACTCCAACAAAACAGACTCCAACGACAACAAGAAATCCATCACCGATCTCTGTAAACCCAGCCTCCTCGTCTTCGCCATCGCCGTGCCGATGCACCCGCCAGATCCCGTCTCCTTCACCAAATTGCGTCGATAAAAATACAGAAGACGAGCTTCGATCTGACTTTGGTGCTTCGATCTACTTCGCGTGGTGGAAAGAATGGCTTCTTTTGCAAATCCTTGCAAGCTTCGATCGTCATCACCGACTGCGATGGAGAAATTGTCGCAACCAAGGATCTCAAGTTTTGCGATTTCCATCGAGAGCTCGACATTCAGCTCTAAGCTCCACAACATCTTTGTCACTAGGGACAAGCAAGAGAAAGAAACAGAATGACAGGGGAGAAAGAGAGGAGAGAGAAACTAAGTGACATAAGAGAGAGAAGTTGAGAGAGACATGAAAATCGAAGAGAGACGAAGAAGAAGAAGAGGAAAAGAAAAAAGAAAAAAATTACATAAGCACAAAAGACGTAGTTTGGTTTTTTCATATTTGCACATTTTTAAAACTACCCACGTTATTTATCAGTTCAATAACAACACTTGTTACTTGGTGCAAAAAATAAGTAAAAGAAATTGAGTAGGAAAAAAAAAAATATATATATATATATTTATATATAAAGAATTAAAAAACAAATATATATGAAAAAATAGAAAAGCTGTAGCGGGAACGTGAATTGTGGATCACTAGATCTTGATCTACGTTTATCATAAAGTGAGCTCAAAAGTTATCAACTACTCATTGTTGTGTGGAATCATGCTTTTCTTTTTTTCAATTTTATTTTACTCACCAATTTTTTTCCTCCCGCAGATCTCTGTTTACCCAATGTCTCTCTCCCGCCGCCCATAGCCGACAAGAGAAATGTCAGCTAAGTGGTCCCGAGCTCCGGCGCTGCCATTATCATCTTCCTCCTTATCATCTCTCTCCCTCTTCAACAGCACAAGGCCTAAAACCACTCCCTTCTTCTCAGTTCTGTTTTCTTCCCACCCTCAAAAATCCCAAAAATCCTATAGCCCAAGCAATCAAAACACTTCACCAAAAGCTGCCATTGTCCTTCAATCCACCCATTTGTCCGCCCGAGCAGAAACTCCAGCGACCATTGTCTAACAAGACCAAGCCCAAGTCAGAAGCCCAGAATCTTCATCGTCGTCATCGAGAGATTAGGAGTCGAACTCGGAAGCCATTGAAGCCTTGAAGTCGCTTCTGTAGCAGAAGCTTGAAAGCGGTGAGAACGACGAGGCATTGACGAATATTGAAGCGGTTGGTCGCGGCGCTGCCTGTGGAGAACGAGAGATTAAGAGAATGTCTATAAATAAACAAAACTTATGATATTAAGCTGAAAATTTTTTGAAAAAATTTTGAGTCAATGACTTTTTTTTTTTTGTTTTTCGCATTACAAAATTAATTTTTTGGACATCAAAACAGTTTTAATTTTTTTTTAAGACCATATTTAGATTTCTCTCTTTGATACAGTCATTTTTTTTTCTGTGAAAAAAATTGAGACAGTTTTAATACTCAAGAAAAACCTATTTTTTAATTTAAAAAATAGGTGACTATTTGTCAAATTTGGTTTTTTTTTGGCCTGTTTGCCGAATTCTTCCTTTAGGGATACGACAAATTTCCCAATACTTCTTGACGGGTCATCAACAATTTTACTGTTCTTTTTTATGGTTTTGTTAAAAATTTTAATATGCATGAAATATGACAAATTTCCCAGTACTTTTTGATAGGTCTTGTTAACGATGGGTCGGCGGAGCTCCGCCCGTCAGTGACTGTGCATAACAGTGGCTGGGTGTGACGGGGCCGGGTTGGTAAGGGGGAGGGCTTGTAGAGTTTTCTTCAAAATTTTCTAAAAAATTTTAATTTTTTTTAAAATTCATTTATATTATTTTTTAATTTTTTTTAGTCTATTTAAGAAATAATCAAGTGTGTGAGAAAGCACATAAACCCTCACAAGATCTAACACTAACCTCTTGATTGTACTCTAGAGATGGAGAAAAAATTTACACTCAATCATAGAGCTTCCCATTAAAAAAAAGAAAGTACAAGAATATGGAAGAAAACAAAAGGAAAGAGAAACGATAGGAAAAAAAAAAAAGGTTTTATCATTTCAAAGGTGGAGGCGGAATTCGCCCTTTCATATATGTGTTCGTTTTATCCGGCATTAACGTTTTTGGTTGTCATTTTATTACTTTTCTAATTTATTTAGTAATAAAGGTCACATGTAGTTGCTGATATATAGCTAAAAAAAAGAGCAAACAAAAAAAAAAAAAAAGAAACGTAAAAATAATAATAAGAATAAGTGGAAAAACAAGGAAAAAAAAGTTGGTGTAAGAGAGTTGACACTTGACAAGTATAAAAAAGCTCTCGAAAAGATAATTTGACTCTTTCATATATCCAAAAAAAAAAAAAATTTTCATCCCATAGAATTATAACCTATGGTTAACAGAACAATATGATCCATTTAATATATAATATATTTTTTAAATTATGTTTTATTGTTTTGTTAGTAACGGTGTTATAATTTATAGGATAAAATATGGTTACTCTTTTTACATATGTATAGATATAGATTAAAGAATATTTGACGTTTTCAGTTTCAATCAAAACTTTTGGTTGCTAGAGTACAAAGCTCTCATATGCTACCATATTAAAGAAAAAAGTGAGCTACAGTGTTTAGCTCTCATATTCTATAATATTCTTAATCAAAATTGATTCAAACCACACTTCTCAAATACCCTATTACTCGATCAGTTCATAAACTTTTTATTGTTTACAATTTTGATTATGGTAAAGTTATATGGTGTTTGGGATTGTGGTTCTAACAACGTAATTTTAACCGCAAATAGTATAAACTCTCACTTATTATAATAGAAAACAAATGTTTCTTATAGTATAAAGTTTTTATATGTTATAGAACGTGTTTCCAACTATAAAGTTTCAAATTTTTTCCTAAATATTATATTAATTTTGTTTTAACAAAATTGAGTATAAGTTTAAAAAAGTTGGCCAGTCGTATCAATGTGAATTTAAATTTTCATTAAAAAGAAAACACAACAAATTTGCAAAATACTCTTTTATTATATTATATTAATCTCATGAGTTTATTAATTTTAAGTGAGGCACTCAATTTATGAAATTTAAAGGCTTAGCAATATTTACTGAACATTTTTTTTCCTTGTATTATATCACATAATTCTTGTAAGCTGAAAAACATCTAATAAAATATTTAAAAATTACACTGCATGGCATATTTATCACATAACCCTTGTCAGCTGAAAAACTTTTTAAAAAATATTTAAGAACTTTTAGTTTATGAAGGGCATGATCTTTTTCTAATTTAGAAAGTCGTATTTCTCGTTTCAAAGGTTCGATTAGAAAAAAATATTGAAAAAACAACTCATTGATGCTATTGGTTGGTTAACTTTTTAAGAAGTGATTATCTGGTCTCTGTTTTTTTATATATATTCTATAAATACACTAATCGAAACGCACACACGGCGTGCATATGTGTTAATCAAGAAAAATAAGTAAAAAATTGAAGGAATATATATAAAGAATAAGAAAAAAAAAATATGTAAGAAAAAAAAAGTACAAAAATATGGAAGAAAACACAAGAAAAAAGGAAAGATGGAAAAAAGGAAGTTTCATCGTTTCAAAGGCATGGAAGTTTTGAGATGATATTTTTTCTCCCTTTTTTATATGCGTTAAAGACTAGTTTGGTAGCATGTGAGAATAATTTTATAAGTTTTATCCCGTGTTTACGTTTTGGTTATCATTTTATTACTGTTCTAATTTATTTAGTAATAAAGTTTTTATGTAGCTGTTAATACCTAGCTAAAAAAAGAGCAAATAAAAAAAAGAGAAAGATAATAATAATAATAATAATAATAATAATAAGTGGAACAGCAAAGAAAAAAAAGTTGGGGGCTGGAGAGTTGACGCTTGGGAAGTATAGAAAAGCTCTTTAAAAGTGAGTTTCACTCTATTATATATCTATAGATATAAATTAAAGTGTGTTTGACGTTGTTAGTTCCAATCAAAATTTTTAGTTATTACAGTATAAATTTCTTATACGCTATAGTGTCAAGAAAAAATGAACCTTTTATTCTTCACAATTTTCAAACGCCCTATTAGTCAATCAGTTCATGAACCTTTTATTCTTTACAATTTTGATTTTAATGAAGTTATATGGTGTTTAAGATTATGGTTCCAACCACACAATTTTAATAATAAACGGTATAAACTCTCACATATTATAATACAAAACAAAAGTTTGTTTCAGTCTAAAGGTCTTATATGTTATATTATGCGATTCTAACTACAAAATTTCGGCTCTTCTCTCAAACACGATATCAATTTTGTTTTAACAAAATTGACTATAAGTTTAGAAAATTTGACCTACTCACTACCATCGCGATGAATTTAAGATTTCATTAAAAAGAATACATACAAAATATGCAGAAAATTCTTTTATTATACATAACTCTCATGAGTTTGTTAATTTTAAGTGAGGCATTCACTTCATGAAATTTAAGGGCTTAGCAATATTTACTCAACATTTTTTTTCTTGTATCATATCACGTAACTCTTATAAGCTAAAAAACTTCCAAAAAAATATTTAAAAATTACATTGCATGGCATATTTATAACAAGTTAGAAATTTTTTAAAATATTTTAGAAATAACAAAATTGTGTAGCAATTACTATTATAATGTTTATGTTATATTGTAAAAAATAGCGTGGTAATTATTACAATGATTTTAATTTTTGTTAGTTGTAAAGTGTTCCAAAAATTTAGCAATATTTCAAAAGGGCTAATGAAATTGTATTACGTTGACACACTTTTCCTAAAATATTCGTTAAAAAAAAAAAAAAAAGGGAAAAGGCACAGAGCAAAGCCAACTCATGCATACGACCGCTAATGTCAACTAGCAATTTTACATTTTCCAACATTATGATTTACATTTACATAATTGCATGATATTATGGTTGCATTGTTAACTTCTTACACAAGTCCATGGCAAGGTTTGGAGATTAATGGAGTGTTCAAAAAATGTGATTAAAAATAAAACTTTGAACTGAAAATTATAGTATGTAAGAGTTTATATTGTAACTTATTTTTTCTTATAACGATAGTTCATTTTTCTGATTACTGTAACATACGAGAATATTATATCGTAAAACGAAAAGTTTTAGTTAACATTGATTTTGTCAAACACAAAGCTTTGAATCGTCCACCCTTAAAATTTAACTCCATTAAAATGATTAATTAAATAAAATTAAAATATGCATTTAATACAGTCATTTTCATTGCAACCACTCCCTTGGCGAATGAGCTCCCTAAACTAGTCTCGGACATCAATTACAGAGCCATATCCCCATCACCTCCACATGCCCCGGCTTTATCAAATGTTTCATCTCATTTTTTCAACGGTGTTGATGATTGGACAAAAATTGTCAAAATTTAAAAGAATCGGAGGAAGTTCCCAAAATCAGAAATATAGAAATCACTTTGCCAAAGTTGGAAAGAATAGAAGCATTAGTGCCAAACTCCCTAAAATTATATGCACCAAGTGTTATTATTGTATGCCTGAAAATTATATTGTAAGCTAAGGCGGCAAACAACAAAAATATTCTTTTCGGCACACATAATATATATATACACAGTCGTGTCATGAAAAAGACATGCAGGCGACAACAAATCCAATTTTTATTCAGAAGTTCAAACTCAAACTATCTGATATAGGATGCAACAAAGGTAGCATATACGTCTAGACAAATAAAACAATGCTTTATTAAAAAAAGTTTCAAATTAATAAGCACATATTTCTTTTCTTTTCTTTCTCTCTCCCTTTTTTTTTAATATTTTTGAATTTGAGTGTGGAAGATTCAAAACTGTTTAGGTTGTCCCTTTTACCATTTTTTGCTATAGCAGTTCTTTTAAAAAAAATCTTCCAAAAATTAAAAACCCTAAATCCCAAAAAAAAAAAAAAAAAAAAAAAATCTCTCCCTCCTCCCCAGGCATCTTCTCACTCTTTTCCCATCGCGCTTCCTCTCCCTCCCCGCCCCCGCCGCCCCACCCCCACCAAATCTTCAGTAGCTCATGCTCTTTTTCTCCCATCTCTATTTCCCCTTTGTAGGAAACCAACAAATCACAATTCCACCTCATCGAAATCCTTCACCGTCAAAGACGAAAAGCTCCGGAGACTACAATCCCTACAACCTCTTCTCCAGCGTTGATTTGACAAAAAACGCCGTGCAAGCTTTGCGATACCGATGCCACACAGTTTCATCCCAAGTATCCAGTTTGGCGACCAACAATGGTGCTCCTGTCACAGCTCCGACCTCATCGCCAATGATGCAGATGTTGATGTCGATGACCTGGGTGGCGACGAACTTTAGCAGCATGGTTGATGGGAGGTTATGGGGTTATAGAGACATTAAACCTATTTCAAATATCTATTATTAATGTTAATTAACCTTCTCAAAATTGTTACTTGCATTGTTCTCCTAAAAGAAACCTAACCCATCTCATAAGCAGTCCCCATATTCAATTAACAATTACAAGTAGTTAGCATGCTCTAATTCTACCTCTAACTCCACTACAAGATATTGATTCCTCCATAATGAAATTTAAAAAAAGAAAAGAAAAGAAAGCTAAGAATTTAATTTATTTAATATTTGTATTTTAGATTAGAAAAATTTTATAGGAAGATATGAAAAATACACTCTTGTTAGAGCAACAAAAGCCACCTAAAAACAAAAACCGCAAAAAGCTCCTTTGCATTGAGAAGTAATTTACATAATTACACATGATATTTAACCAGATTAAAATGTTTTTTTAGTAAATAAAATTAAAAAAAAAGGCATAAATAAGAAGTGATGTTTTCGTTTCATCCACTTCCGCGGCTAATGAGTTCCCTAAACTCCGCATCAGTGGTCTTGAGCATCAATGGCAGAGCCATCTCCATTCCTCTCCCGACCACCTCCAAATGCCTCGGCTTTATCCTCTTCTCCAAGCTGAACGCGAAGTACTGCGGGAAATCCTTGAGCTCCTCCACTTTCCTCTTCATCTCTCCGGCGAAGTAGTCAAATTTCGGCCTGAAATTCTTCTCCACACTGAACGTGAACAGCGCGGGGCATCTCAGAACCATCCCGATCGCTTCCTCCTTCGAAATCCCCAGGCTCTCCAGAAACTTGAGCTTCGGAATCAGCGTCTTTTCCACGTTCGACACCAGGAGGATGGAGTCATGGTACGCCAGGGCTTCGACGTCCTTGAACCCCAGCCGTTCGAGGTAGAATAGAGCAGGCTTGAGCTGGTCCCTGGCGCTGGAGGCGAGGAGCCTGGGGTTTTTGTTGATGACCCTACGGAGGTTGCGATCGGGGACTTTGAGGTCGTCGGAGAGGAAATTGAAGACCGGGATTAGGTCGGAGGAGATGTCGGAGGTGAGGATTTTGGGGCACATTCCGAAGATCTTGGCGAGGTCTTTGTGGTGGATGCCTTTGGAACGAAGGAAGGAGACGACGGAGTTGATGGAGTGGAGGGAGACGGAGTCGAGGGAAGGGTTTTGGGAGAGGGCCTTGCCGGAGTCGACGCCCATGATCTCCAAGCAGAGGATTTTCTCTTTTATTTGGAGAGAGACGTTGGAGTGGGCTGGCCCGTACAGTGGGTGCTTCTGGAGGGGGCTTTTCGTGGGCTTTGGGGAGGAGGGTAAAGGGGTGTTTGGGAGCTGGGAATCTGGGAGAAAAAATGATGATGATGATGGTTGTGGTGAAGAGGAGAAGCATAAAGAGGATTGCATTTGCAGGGTAGTTGATGTTGTCATGGTCGTTTGTTGGTGGAGACGAGAATGGAAGCAAAATCAGTTTCCTTTTTTTATTTTTTTGTGGAGAGACGCTAGTGACGTTTGTTAGGTTGGTTTTTGGTATGTGATGGAGTTGACAAGTGGACAATGTGCTTGGATTTGATTGGATGAGATTAGATTTTGTGGATTGATTGGGTAGAATAACTTCCCAGGAGCAGAGACACTTAGCTATTCCAAGTAAAATTGGCCACAAAGTAGATCAATTTCATGGGTGATAAAACCGCTTGTTTATGGGGAACATAAAGCAATCCAGTTGTCCTTTTCCACACTCTTTGCTAATTCCAAGCAAACAGATGAAATGAGAAAAAAAAAAGGGTACTTGCCAATAAGTCTCAACACAAAAGGGATATTTCGAGGTGTAAATTATTATCCAAGAATGCGAAACATGAATCGTAATCCAACTTCTCGCATTAGAATTCAATTCTTCCTAGTAATCACTTTCCTGACTTTTAATAGATTTCATACTTTTAATCCTCAAAAGGGTAAGTAATACTAGCGAGTGAACCGTGCAAACGAACGAGGATAAGAAAAATTACTCTAATTCAAGAAAAACTGCAGAGAAAACTGCCATTTCACGTGGGGCCTTTCCGATGGCTAGAAATCAAATGTCGGACAGGAAAGTGGTTTGGTTTTGGCATCTCAAATCCCAAATTGAGCAGCCGAACGACCAACTCCAAAGAGCAAAATCTCTAAATCAGAAATTTGAGGTTTAGTCTCTCCTTTCACTAGCTGTATTAGGATCAGACCTTTTCCCTCTTTTGCTTGATTGATTGTTAGGGACCTAACGTTTTATTCTTCTTTTGAGCTTTCAATACATAATCAACTTACCAAGACGTTGAGTACGTCTACAGCCCTATCTTATATTAAGGTACGACTATGAATTAAACAAACAAGGAGGGGTGCCAAATTGCCGATAGCCAATAAGATACCACCTCAAATGCTTCACAACCGCTTGGAAATAAGAAAAGATAAGAAAGAAAAAGCTGCTAGGCAACAATAGACCATCTCATATCTCATGGAAACAGAAAAACGACACTTAGAAGATCCTGTTTTCATCGTTATTAGTAATCCATGACAAAATTTTGTACCACAGAAAAAAATAATACAGGATTGTTAAACTGTGCTTTATCAGATGTTCTACGTCTGACACATCGTTGACCGACTAGACAATATTAAGTATAAGAATTCATGAAGAAACTAATAAGAAAAGAAACAGCAGATCTGCAGGTTTCTCTGCATGGAGTCCTAGATTCGATACAACATAACTAATAACTTACCATAGAGGGAAAAAGACGTGACAAGACTGCAAGAGTTGCTCCCATTGCAGCTAGCCAAATTTGGATTTAAATCTCATCCAAGATTGGATTTTTTATCCTAAAAATAATAGCACAGCCATCGGAAAGGAAAACGAAATCAATAAGATGAAAGAACCAGGATCCATAAAATAGCATATCAAAGGAAGATTAATTCACCCAAGTTGACAGTTTGATGGTGCTTCTGGAAAGAAGCAGTTATTTGAAATTTAACGACTGTTCTTCTGTGCACTCAAACCCAACAACAGAAAACATTGATATGATAACACCGACAGACCGAGGTTGAAATCTCTTCCTCTTTCTGTGTCCAGTTTCTTTTCACAAGGAAAAAAAAAAAAGGTTGGTTTGGAATCAGAAACATTTCATCTATACATATTAATAAGAGCATTGTGGCTCTTACCTTTTCGACCAAAACGCACGTTATGGATGAAACGTGCGTTTTGGTCCGCCTCCTCCCCACCCTTTTTTCCTTTGCTTTTAAACTTTTTTTTTTACTTTTCTTCCCTAAATATTTTATATTTTTCATTTTTGCCATCCTTTTTTTTTGTATTCTTTTTGGCTTTTCAACTTTTTTTTTCCCCTTTTTCTTCCCTAAATATTATATCCTTTTTTTTTTTAATTTTGGCCCTTCTTTTTAGCATATATAATCTATTGCATATATTATAAGAGCCATAAGGTCTACTGTTCTCAAACAAAACGCATGTTTTGGTTTATAGGTGCCTTTTAGTACTTTGTTTCATCTAATTTATCTCCATTAAAACCATTACCTTCAAATATGTCTCATTTAAATTTTTGTCTCGCAATTCTAAGATATTTTTCAATATCAAATATGATTTTAATAACTTTAACTTTTTTTATTTACCTACTTGTTTGACTGAAATAACTCTCTCTCAAATGATCAATGGATAGAAAAACTAATAGTTTAGCTTTAGTTATATTGTTTGAATAAAAAATTCAGCAAATTGGGCACGCACGTGCATGCCCAGTGCTTTTGACCTAGTCTTGTCTAAAGCAGCAATAACATGCTACAATCAGATGTAGAATATCAACCATAGGTTCCAGTGAACCACCATTCATGGTGGCAACAGGATGTACTTACCACTAACTGGAATACCTCCATATTCAGATCAACAGTCAATGTTACCCATGGCTTCTGCTCATAGAATGGTGGCGAAGGAGCTTTTGACCTGGGTTTTGGCGATCATCCTGCAAGAAAAAGTAAAACTCAATACAAATAATACAAACGACAAAACACTGTTAAAATCTTTGGTTTCTGGAGAAGGAAACTAAGTAGCGGGTATAATGCAAATCCTCATCATTATAATTTTATAGCATGAATTAATCTATATTTGTGAGACACATATAAGATAAAGACAATGTAAGCAAGACAAAAAAGACTAGTTCCTGCATTTGTTTGCTAGGACGCGAACTCATGTCACCAAAGCGCAGAAAAAGAAAAGGAAAAATATCTCAGCTATTCCCTTACTCTTTTATCTTAAATAAACAAACACAGAACAACTAGTCAGCACAGCCTACATTTCCACTTTCCAGTGGAATGAAGTCGTTCAAATTTAAATCAGAACAACTTTAAAGAGAGCCCAGATTGTCTGTCCAATTGCCTGTCTAACCAATTAGCAATTGACACATTAGACATCTCTTAAAACAATTGACTTAAAAAAAAGTTTCCGTAAGTCTCCGTTGCTACATTTTTTTCTCTCTCCTTCGTACTCTCTCTTCCTTCCTCCCACCTATCTCATACCCATATTTCACCATCTCTCTCTCTTTTTCCAGATTCGACAATTTTTGTCTCTCTTTTTTTTGAATCTTGATCATTTTCTCTCCGTCATATCTATCTCTTTGCTCTCTTTTTTCCCTGATCTAGTGTGACAAATCTCTCTCGTGATATAATTCGATTAAATTACTTCTTCAACTGAGAAGAGCAAAGAACTGTACTATACAACTGAGAGCACAAGAAAACAAACTTTCACCACTGATCAGAGCAAGGAACACGATTCACTTGGAGCTCGTCAAGACAGTGTCGATCGGGGAGGCAGACATAGGTGAAGGCTCCATGAGGCTGCCAGCACCAGTGCCAGTAAAGGCACGCTCAAAGGCGGAGGAGTTCATGGGGTTATGAAAGGTTATGGGTTTATTATTATTATTATTATTTTGACAAGAAACTGGAGACTGAAAATTATTGATAAAATAAATTGAAAGTTACAATAGAGGACAAGGGGTCCTCAACACGAGGGAAAAGAGAACCAGGACTAGAGGAAAGGAAACTAAAGAGAAAGGGTTATGGGTTGATTTAAATGTTTATCGTGGAGAAAGGCATGATGATGATGAAAGATGGGTTTAAAAAAAAAGAAAGAAAAAAGAGTGGTAATGGAGGATGACGGAATCTTCTTTCAGTTAGTGTTCTTACAAATTTTTCATCTAATAATTGGTTAGACACACAGTTGGACAGGTAAATTGGACAGTGGATCTGAATGAAAGATGGGCTTTAAAATATAAATTAAAAAAAAAAGAGGAAAGAGCAGTAACAGCGGATTACGGAATCTTCTTATGGTTAGTGTTTTTGCACATGTCATCTAATAATTGGTTAGACAGACAATTGGACAGGTAAATTGGCCACTGGATCTGGGTTCCTTTAGGAAAAACCATCAGCACATTTTATGCATACAACTTTGCATTCAAAGATTACCAAAAAAATAATGGTCAATTACTAATAAAAGATCTTTTAAAGGACCTCGGCATCCAATTGAGTCCGGGATCTCATTCTCCCGCAAGATGTCTTGATAATAATGAAAGCAAAAAATTATCAAAAGAACAGCATAACGGCTAATGGGAATTGCAGTCAACAATCACAATTTCACTCCTAATCACAAGATATCCCTTGCAACATTCATCCATTTATTGGCAGTAATCACAACATTCACTTGCTTTCAATTGCATTTCAAATCAAAGCAAGAAATAGATAAACAAAAAAAATGCATGAGATGCCTACGGCCGAAAAAATCCATTTGCTTGAATATGCAGGAAACAGTAAAAGTACCAAAAGAGTATAAATAGAAAAGAAAAAAACCTTGTACAGCGATGCTGCTGATTCGGACTGCATCGTCTGAATTGCAACAGGTCCCAAGGATCGCAGGACATCCAAGGCATCTAAAGTAAGTTGCCACCCACAAAGTGCAATGGCATCAGCACTGGTACTGGAACCACTGCTGCTGCTGCCAGCAGCAGCAACATTTCCATTTACCCAGGGACAGAATTGGTCGTGGTTGGCAATTGGATCAAATTCCGCAGCTCCTTCATAATTGCTCTCCCCTTTAGGAGGTTCTGGATGGGGACAAAGGGAAAGAGAGAGAGTAAACACATCACAGCTAGCAAAAAGAAAGAACAAAAAAGAGAGAGGGGGGGAAGGTTGGGGGAGTGGTTAAGGGTGGGAATCTACCGCATGAAAAACTTTAAACTTACGAGTATGATATGGATAAGGACCGCAGAAGGCAGAATGCGTTAGAATGATTTATTGACACATAAAGTAGGCATGGCAATGCACTGGTTTCAAAATGCTGAACGATATATTCAAGAATTTAGCAAAGATACAACTAATTCCAATTCAGTGCACATTAGTTATTTATTATAAACAACTGTAGTCAGTTTGACTATAGGTCAGACATAGTTAGAATCCACTATAAAGCTGCTGAAGCCCGTAAGTTATGTAGATGAGACAATTGGCAATTTAGAAATGGAATCAAGATGGTGACATGGCAAACAAAATGCCAACATGCCACACAAAGTTCTTAGAAAAGAGAAAAACGGGGAGGCAAGAAGAACAAAGAAAAAGAAAAAAGAAACATGAAAAAAGAATGCCCTTGGTAACCTAGAAACAAGTAGCAAAGCAAACCCCCCAAAAAAAAGGGAAAAAAATTACCTATCCCATTTGCTACCGTGTAATCTGCGTCTTGGTACGCACAATTAGCTGTAGATGAAGATTTTCCAGCCTTTGTGACCTCTTGCCTAGTTGTTTCATAACCAGAATCTACATTAGCGTTGCATGAAAGAGAAGGGTGCACAGAAGTCTCTCGGCCGAACTTGCTGCTCCTACTTATCTTTTCACCACTTTCCACAGATTCAGCTTTGACAGAACCATCAATCTTTGAGCCACTATCAGCCCTTCCTAGAGATTGAGACATCTCCTGGCTATCACCACGAGGATCCTCCCTATTGACCTCTTCAGGAACAATTTCATCCATTAGTCCAGGATCTGGAACAGATTCACCTGTCTGGCCCTGAATGTCAGCATCTTCAACTCTGGGTTCCACATCACCAACTACACTCTCCGCTCTATGGACTGATACATCAGCTCCATGAATTTCAGCTTCATGACTGGCGCACATGCCAACACTTCCCCCACTTATTCCAAAACTAATGCCATCACGGGCTTGAGCAGTGACAGTTTCTGCATTGACAATTTCTTCCCCGTCATTTGTACTACTAACACCAATTTCCTCATGAATAACTTCAGCAACAGTGCGGATACCAAAACTTGGCTGAGCTAGGTTGCTGTAGTTTAATTCTGACGTCTCATTCATGTCCAGATTGCCATACGTACTTGAAGAGGGGAACTGAATGTCGTCAATATCTCCTGGGTAATTTTCAACGCTTTCCATAGAGTCCTCATTTGCACAATGATTGACCGTATCCATTGCAATGACTGACGATGCACGTGTTGAATCCCTAGTTGGTTCGATTCCAACAAGTTGGTCACTTCTTTGCCGCAATGAAGCAGGCCTACTGCCGTCTGCAAAGATGTCGATACCCATTGAATGGCTAGGACCACCACCAGAATCTCTATGATATGGTGAACAGTATGTATCAAAGATATCCAAGTCACGAGCACGTTTTGAAGGCCCAGCCGAATATTGTCTACCATCTGTGACTTCATCACCGTCACGGTCAACGACAGTTCCTTCAATGCTATCTGCCTGCTGCACCCTTAAGTGTTGTCTATCATTTGAACTGCCACCTATTTCCAAACTCCGTTTGCGAGAACTAGGACCCCGTGACTCATATGAAGCTGCACGGTCACCAACCTCACTTCCTGCAGGTTGCCCGATCATCAAGTCCCTTCCCATGTCTCCCTCATTGATATTTTCAAACCATGCTCTTCTTCCAAACTGATTAAAAGGTAAACCCCCCGCCATAGTCAGATTCAAATCAACATCCACATTAGGCAGTGACTTTCCATGATTTGTTGTTGCTACTTCCTCACGATCTTCAGTTTGTTCTTTATCTGCATCATCAGCAGCAACCCAACCACTAATTCCACTGGCTGCACTTACGCCACGAGTCAATACCATTTTTTTACTTGTGTCAGGAATGTCAATGTTGCTGGAAGGAAAACGAGCAGGTCGAGGGACAGTTAAGAAATCCATAATTCTTACTGTAGCTCCACACAAGCTGCAATCTAGTAAGGGTGACCTGAACTCACATCTAGGTTCCTTTGCCAACACTTTACTCTTTCCAGTGTCTTTTTTAGCCGAATCAGCAAGAGCTTTCTTGCCTGGTTCATGATCTTGCGAAGCATGGACCTCAGCATGTGTAGGTCCAAGAGAATTTCCATTTCTAGCGGATTCAGCAGAGTGCTCCTCACAGTCTTGAACATTCAATTGCCATCTTGGTTCCCACCCACAGATGCTTATAAGCTTCTGTGCCTACCAGAGGGTAAAGACAAAATTAAAATAACGTATGCATATCTAACTGACAAATTAACAAATTGGTTACACATTGGTCTTTAATTAGCTTTCTTGTGGAATCATTGGACAATTACTAGCATTAAAAGTGCCACTCAATAACTCACACAAGTATACAAAGAGGTGGCCCCATCTCGAGAGCTTTCTAGCTCTGGAATACTTTCAGATTTAAAGTCTACTTCTCCTGCAATATAAGTCTGTGACTGGGACAGAAAGCGATCAATCTGTTGTCCCCGAGAAATTCGCATCTGCTCAACTGCAGACGCAGATACCCTTGGAAGAGACTGAAATTGCAAAATTCCATCACATCTATCCTTATAACCTCCAATTAAGGCAGACTGAGGAGTGGGAGGGAATTGCACCAGGCTGTCAGGACAGATGTTTCCTCTCCAAGGGCATGTGGCCTTGTGCCCCAAATCCAGCTCCTTTGCAAAGGTTTCGCCCGCATTTTGAACTTCACCCATCAACATGACAAAACAAAAGAAGAAAATTTTATTAATAACAATGGAAAAGCCTATGTAGTTGTACTAGTTCGATGTGAGAACTTTTTTGGAACTAATGAACGAACTCAAACAGTATGATTATAATTTTATTTTATTTTTTTATAAGAAATGAGAAAATTTTATTAATAAGAGTGAAAAGGTGGTACAGTAGAGGACAAGAAGTCCACCAGAAACAAAAACCATAACACCTAAAGAATCAAAATCATTGTAAAAATAAATCCCAACCCCTCAATAAATCAGAGAAAGAAAATGAAGTACAGCCAGTACGATTATAATTAAGATTGCTATAAGGGGGACTAGAGCGCAAGCACTATGCACTTCAATTCCATGCTCTTTTGCAACTGTAAGCGCATGCCTATACATATTCCATCCGGGATCCAAGTAATGGCCAAAAAATAATGATTATCTTGACATGAAAGTACATATCTTCATCCTAATGTTCAATTTTCTAGCATAATAAACATATTTGTAGGCAACATGCATTAAATGACACGATATTCAAGATTTAGGGCTCAGGTTACAGCTAAATTGTCTCTGGGGACAAATGTTAAAATAGCAGCTGAGTATATAAATAGAGTTTAATTCCAAAGTTTAAGCAATATATAATACAATAAAAATAATAACTGAACTATTATGCAAGTCTCTCTCAATTTCTCCTTCCTCCTGCCCCATTGTCCCATCTTGGATACTCTATTTTAGACCATTTTCTCTTTACTTAGCTCTAGCTATCCACCATGGGAAGCCTCAACAAAGGCTGAAAATGAACCAGAGGAGAAAAACGAAAACCACTGCCACTTTTTATTTTTTATCTGAAAAACGTCTAAACAATGAAGTGTACACTCAGCCTTTATATACTCTAACCTGGCAGATTTTCACTTAACTAACTAACTAACAAACTTTCCTAAAAAATAGGAAAAACTTCTACTTGGATTCTAAAAGTAATAGAACATAAATAAAACACCTAAAAGACAATTATAGACACGCACACCCCTTCCTACCACCCCCCCCCCCCAAGTTGGGCTGTATAGATTGAACATTCCCAACTTGTCTACAAATTTCTCAAATAAAGATCTTGAAAGTCCTTTGTTGAGTATGTCTATTGCTTGTCCTGAAGTTGGTACATACAAAATGCAGAATGTTCCATTCTCGATCTTCTCCTTAATAAAATACCGATCAACTTCGACATGTTTAATTCGATCATGATGAACTGGGTTATGTGAAATATTGATTGATGCCTTGATATCGCAGTATATCCAAAGAGGAAGTCCCCCTTTTATTTTCAACTATTCTAGTAACATCTTCAGCCATAAAACCTCACAGACTCCATGTGCCACTGACCTTAACTCGGCTTCTGCACTGCTTCTAGCCACAACTAATTGCTTTTTGTTTCTCTAGGTCACCAAATTTCCCCAAACAAATGCACATCCTAAGGTTGACCTCCTATCTTCAGCTGCTCCTGCCCAGTCCGCATTTGAGTACACTTCTAGGCTCCTCTCTTCACTCCTTTTAAAAAATAGTCCACAACCTGGTATCCCCTTAGGTACCTTAGAATCCTATTTACTACTTCCTTGTGTGCTTCAGTAGGCGGGTGCATATATTGACTTACTCGACTCACGGCGAGGGCAATATCAGGCCTTGTGTGTGAAAGATAGATTAGTCTTCCAACTAAGCATTGATATCTCCCACAATCAACTAAATCACTTGACCCTGTTCCTCTTGACCTTGTAGTCGATTCCACCAGAGTTTCTGCAGGTTTGCACCCCATCAACCCCGTCTCTGCCAAAAAATCCAAAATATACTTTCGCTGTGACATAGAAATTCCAATTTTATGCCTTGCAATCTCCATACCCAAAAAGTACCTTAGTCTTCCAAGATCTTTCATTTCAAATTCCACAGCCAACTTTTGCTTCAAATTCTCCATCTTAGTTGTATAATCCCCTGTTAAAATTATATCATCAATGTAGACAATAAGAATAGCAAGTCTGTCATTCTTATGTCTATAAAATAAAGTATGATCCACGTGAGCTTGCTTATATCCCAGTCTCTGGATTACTTTGGTATAATCGATCAAACCATGCACTTGGAGACTACTTTAATCCGTACAGAGATTTTTTTTACCTGCATACCTGACCATGTTTCCTCTCTTAGTCAAATCCGGCTGACAAATCCATATACACCTCCTCCTCCAAATCTCCATTCAGGAAGGCATTTTTTAAATCCAATTGTTGCAGTGACCAGTCTAAATTTACAATAAGAGAAGGTAAAACGCGAACAGCATTTATTTTTGCCATTGGTGCGAAAGATTCTTGATAATCTATATCATATTTTGGGTACAGCCTTTTGCAATGAGCCTCGCTTTGTATATCTCAATGGATCCATTTGCCTTATGTTTGATCGTAAAGACCCACTTGCATCCCACTAGAACCTTGTCACTTGGTTTCTAAACAATCTCCCATGTTCCATTTTTCTTGAGCGCATCCATCTCTTCTTTGATTGCCTTTCTCTATGCCAGACTATCCCACACCTCCTGTATTGTTTTGGGAATTTCCTCTTCTGCAAGGTTAGACACGAGCCTAAAATGGTCTAGATAAGTGGCTGTAACTTACCAACTTGGATATCGGATGCTTCGTGCATGTTCTAGTCCCCTTCCTGATTGCAATTGGAAAATCACCAACATCCTCACACCGTGTTTCCATACCTGATTCCAATTTAGAATCTTGGCAGTGGGTAGTAGTGGTGTCTAGAATTTCTATTTGTTTTGGACATTGTCTCCATGAGTAAGTAAATTCAAACGGCTGTAACTTATTTTCTCCCCCTGTCATTTGATTGCTTGATTGATCAGGAAGTTGGGTAGGACGTCAAATTTGTTAAGGCTGGGAGAGAATATTTCGATCAGGAAGTAGATTCGAATTTGAGGAAAATTCAACCAAATCGGAGTCATTGGAGGAAAGATCTTGTGTGGGAGAAGCTTGTGATGGATGATTTTGTGTGAGATCTTGAAGATTTGGTTTTTGAAGATTTTTAAAGGAATTCAAATTTTGAAGATTTGGAAGATCTTGATGATTTTGAAAAAAATTCAAATTTTGAGGAGGATCTATCTTAGATGTATCTGAACCTAGAACTGAATCTTGAGGATGACTTTGAAGTGGTGGATTACATAAATTCGGAGGCTCAAGATTTGAGGGTGTATCAGAATGTGAAACTTGGGAAGAATCTTGGCTTACCTGTTCCAGAGGAGGAAAATTAGGGGAGACATCCCAAAAAATCTCCCAAAGATCATATTTAAAACTTGAATTTAAATCTGATAGTGATCTATCTCGTGGATACTCCCCCTGAGGGGAATCTTTTGCAGAAAAAGGTTAATCCTCAAAGTATGAAACATCTCTGGAGGTAAAATATTTTTGTTTTTCTGGCAAATAACATCTGTAGCCTTTTTTAGTGGAAGAATATCCCAAAAATATACACTTAAAAGATTGTTGATCAAGTTTACTCTGATTTGGTCCAAGATTATCAATGAAAGATGTACATCCGAAAATTTTCAAATTGAGGGCTAAGAAAAAACATGAATTTGGCTATATTTTGGACAAATAACTTAGTGGAGTTTGATAGTTCAAGACACGAGATGGCATCCTATTAATTAAATAACAGGCAGTCAAAATGGCATCCCGTTAAAACCTTTTGGAACATTGGATGTAAAAAGTAATGAACGTGCTACTTCTAAAAGATGACGATTTTTCCGTTAAGAGACATCGTTTTGTTGTGGTGTGCTTACACAAGAACTATGATGAATAATTCAAGTTTTTTTGAGAAAATTCCCAAGAGCTGTCTTAAAATACTCTGTACCATTATCGGTACGAAGTATTTTAATATCCTCATTGTATTGGGTTTTGATCATAGCATGAAAATTTTTGAACACAATTTCAGTTCCAGATTTATCTTTTAGGAGGTACACCCAACACACATGGGTATGATCATCAGTGAACGTGATAAACCATCTCTTATTTGTAAGACTTAAAACTCGAGAGGGACCCCAAATATCACTATGAATTAAAACAAATGGTCTAGAAGCATGATAAGGTTTGAGAGGATAAGAAAGACGTCTATGCTTGGCCAATTGGCAAATTTTGCATTGAAATAAATCATTCTTTTGGAACAATGATGGAAACCAGAATTTCAAATATGTAAAATTTGGATGACCTAATCTATAATGTAGAAACATAATTCTTTGAGCCCTAGACTTAGAAGAATATTCTATAGCCTTTTGTGCATGCCCACCCATAGAAACATCTTCCTCAAAATAGTTGAGACCATCAACCATCTTAGTATTGCCAATCTTCCTCTTCGAAATCTGGTCCTAGAAAACACAAACAAACGAAGAAAAATCAACTAAACAATCCAAATCCTTTGTGATCTTGCTAATAGACAAAAGATTGCAAGATAAACTTGGCACATGTAGAACCGCTTTAAGTATGAAACTAGGCCGAAGTTTAATGGTTCCTATTCTTGAAACAACCGAGGAAGACCCATCTGCCACCTTGACCCTGTGATTTCCAAGACTTGGAACATAGGTAGTAAATAATTTTTCACACCTCGTCATGTGATCAGTGGCCCTTAAGTCAATAATCCAAGGCTCCCCTTTTTTAGTTAGACCACCAAAAACAGTGAAAGAGGTACCTATTTGTGCCATAAATGATGTGGACGTTGGATGAAACTCATTCAAGAATTCCAAAGTTACTCCAATTGGTCTTTAGTGAAGGCCCTAGATGCTTCAGGTTGAGACCAATTAGAGGACTTGGTGTTTGTCTCGGAGTAAGTCTAAAACCCCCTTCCATCACGTCCACAAGACTGGTTTGAGATATTTGCTGGTTTTCTGTGCAATTTCAGCAAGTTTCCTTGGTATGATATGGTTTATGGCAGTGGTCGCACCATTTCTTGTATCCATTAGGGTCACTCGTTCGGTTTCCATCGCATTCATTGCAATTGTCACTACTCTTAGCAATTAGGCCCGAGGTATCCCCTACAAGAATGGTTGATCCACCTAGCATTACTTTGCATCAGCTCTCCTCTCAACGGACTTCAACAAATTTTTCTTCAATTTTTGGTAAGGGTCTAACCCTGAGTTGAGTCCTGCAAGGAAGTCATAAATTCAATCGCTCTCTACCATCTTCCTTTAGAGTACTACACCATCTGGATCTTTCCACGCTAGAGTGGTGAAGAAATCCAATTACTGCCAAAGTTTCATTAACTCATTGTAATATTGAGTAACATCATTCTCTCCTTGTCTCAGATTACGTGCTTTATTTCTGAATTCAAACATCTGGGATGAGTTTTCAAGATCTGAGTATGCCAAAGTCATGGCATCCCAAATCTTTTTTGCCGTCGGAAAGAGGATGTAAGCGTCAGTAATATTATCTTCCATGGAGTGAATTAGCCAAGCCATAACCATTGAATTCTGAGCCTCCCAGTTTGGATAGGTAGGATCATCACCACTTGGCTGGGTGATAGCGCCATCCAAGTAGCCTAGTTTTCCTTTCCCTCATACCACCATTAGAACAGAACGGGACCACTTTAGGAAATTTGTCCCATTCAACTTGTACGTGGTAATTTGTAGAGGTCTGATTGGAATTTTCAGATATTGCAGTGGGAACAATTGTAGAGGCTGGTTGAGAAGTGCCAGACGCAACTTCAGAACCCTCAACTCTTCTTGCTCCAATCATAGCCATTTTAGCCATCATTTCTCTCAACTCCAAATTCGCTCTAATACCATGAAAGCGAACCAAAGGAGAAAAACGAAAAACACTGCCACTTTTTTTTTTTATCTGAAAAACGTCTAAACAATAAAGTGTACACTTAGCCTTATTATACTCTAACCGGGCAGATTTTCACTTAACTAACTAACAAACTTTCATAAAAAATAGGAAAAACTTCTACTTAGATTCAAAAGTAATAGAACATAAATAAAACACCTAAAAGACAATTATAGACACACTAACAAAGGCAATTCAACAACACCTTACCACAAGACTGCCGTTCAGCCAAATGATGTGTTCTTTCCATCCAAGCATCTATGAGTTTCTCCCAAACTTTCACACACACAAAAACCCTAAAAAAAAGGAAAATAACTAAAAACGCTATGACAATGACTAACCTTCAGAAGGGGACCAAGCAGGCAACAAAACGAAACTGAGGTCCGCACTACATGATTCACAGTCAATCTTATCAACCTCAACATTTATCCAACCTTTCTGAGCACAAGCCAACGGACTGATAACCTGCAATAAGTTAAAAATGAAAAAAATTGAGATGTTGTGAAATTGTTTAAAATTGCTCACGAACACGAAATGTCAAGTTTGCATTACTATGTATATAGATCCAATAGCCTCATTTCACCATCTCTACTTTTTCTTCTTCTGTTAGGGCCATACTGCCCGCTAAACAAGTTTACTACAAAGAGAATCAACTTTATGAAGATTTCACCAAATTTGCAGTCTTTATGAATCAACTATGAGATTCAATCAATGGGCAAGCTTTCTTTCCTCAATATATTCAACAGGCCCATAGTGGTTAGAATTCCTTGCAATACACTGAAAATAGTTGTCACTATGATTAATCTCTTATTTGCATATAGTGTGGTCGTTGTGGAACCACGTAGTTTGAAAAATCCCTATCTTCCCATACCAATTTCTTTAAACAAAACTATAGCTACAAAAAGTGATCATACTCTATGCTCTAAAAGAAGTGTTTCCGATCCTGTTGTCACTAATTGTAAGTGGTATCTCTCATTTCACAAAAATAGCAGAAAAAGTAAGTATTTCCATGTCTTTGCAACATGTAATTCCTTTAATGAAAGAAAAACATTATACCAATAAAGATAAAGTAAGTGTATGCAAGATGCAGGATTGCCTAAGGATAGGAATAATCAATAACATTTTAGAAAAGTTTGGCATTGATCAAACAAAGGACAAAACAATGTACAGTTTGGATACATTACATTACACTGCAGCCGATAACAAAAACACATGCATGTTGTACACAACAAGCCGAAGTTCAAACCTTAGGCTTTCCAAGCCAATTTGAAGGCTCAAAGGTAGCCAAGCGCCTCAATAGATCCCCTCTTTCCCAAGGCCTACATGAAGATCTTAAAGATCCAAACGCAATACCACCAGCACTTGTGCTCAAGGAAGCCTGTAGTGGTTGTGAACCAACACATGAAAGAGAAGCTGCCTTGGAACCTCGCCCATGAATTGACCCATCTATACTGCCAACATTTGTTGGAACAGCAAGAGATGATGCCCCAGCGGAACTGAGAAGAATAGAAAAGAACAAAAATTTTTCACAAGAAACTCCAGACAAACTGAAAGAACTGTTTTTTTTTTTATTTGTTGCTACCATCGTAATGACGATAATCTAGGATGTATTGAAAAACAATTGACAAAATTTGTTAGTCAAGGAAAAAAGAAGAAGAAGTAGTAGCAATAGTACTAGTAGCAATAGCATCCACAAAACCCCACATACATCTGTTGAATTTCAAACCAAAACAATTCCTATGCATAAACGTGTGTTTCTTATACAATGACTTTTATCACTACAGTCTACATGTCCAATAACATATACCAAAGTGCCCTTGTTAGAAGGTAAGTTGTCAAGCAAGGATGTAAGGTATTACGTAGATATGAGCATGATAACACAAGTAGAATTTAGAAATAAATAATATTTGGCCCAAAAGAAAGTACTTTGCCAAATGACTTCCCAAGATTTCCAAGAATATCAAATTGCTTGTCCATAAAAAAAACAAAAACAAAAACAAAAACCTTAACCTTATCTTCACAAGCTATCATTTGAGCGGGCTTAAATTGTAGCTTATATCATCCATGTAAATTAAAATAGAAAGAATCCTAGTTAAGCACAACTTCTTGATGAAAAAATTATATTCATAAGCCTCAGCAAAAAAAATTATATTCATAAGATAAAAGGACTCGCTGCCTTCACTTTCTTTTGCGTCAACTACAATTTTGGCAACAAGTATGGTAATTCTGTTCATTTTATTAAATTACATGTTCAATGTAAGTTTTTTGTTCATTTTATTAAATTACAAGTTCCAAGATGCCACTTTCATCAACAACGGTGTTATTATTAAAAAAAAAAAAAAAACCAATAACAATAACAAACAACCACGTAACATAGACAATTCTCACAGCAGCGAACACCCCTTCTAATAAACGAACACGAAGAAATAGCAAGCTAAACGTAGAGGACTAAAGCACCAATGCTCTGAAGCAAAATCATTATCTGAACCTTAAACCATGTTCAACTTGAGTACAGAAGACATAACACTTGGTCAATTACCGCGCCACCAATCCGAAAATGCAACTATTCAATACACATTCAGTCATATGATGAATTTAACTAAACCTGCCCTGACTCCCCAAAATCAAGCTGAATTTCTCATTTCCAAAACCAGCTAAACAGCAGAAAATCAAACACCTCGACGCTCTTCCTCTACTTCCTCGACGCCCAATCGTAGCCTACATTTTCAAATTCCATTCCGGAAACAGGTAAAACCCTAATTCTAACTCCAAAAATTCACAAGAAAATTCCCCAAGTGGAGCCAGAACCACAGGTTTAAAACCCTAGCTAAAATCTCCCCGAAATTGAAAAATGGCACAGCCAAGACCCAAGGAAGAAAAGGAAAGAGAGAGAGGGTTAGGGTTAGGGTTAGGGTTAGGATACCTGGCAGCAGGAGTGGGATCAACGGTCCCTCCGGAGCTGATCACTTCCTCTCTCATTTTTTTTTTTAAAGTTTTCCAATCTCTAATTTTCTGTGCAAGAAACTTTTTCTCGGGAAAATTTCGAAAGCATATAAAACGAGTGTAACAGAAGCTGGCTGACGGATTTATACTCTAGTATGAAACGCATGGCGGGTAAAGGCTAAACGCATTTATTTTTGGCTCTGGGCCGGGTTGGTTTTAGGCCTTTTTGACTTCGTTGAGAGGCCTTGAATGGCTCGGTCGTCCGACATGCATTTTAGTGAAAGCGCGATTCTTGGGAAAAAGGGCGATGGAGGGACTATATTTTATGAAGTGTTAGTAATATTCACTTTCTGAGTCTCTTTTGTATTCTCATATTTATTATATGACACATAACATTAACTATTCTATTATTTGTTCTAATAATTTATAATGTTAGTAAATTTCACATATCAAACTGAATACATAGATAGAGTGTAAACGAGAGTGAGAGTGAAGATAAATAAAAATTAATAGCATAATATTTTGAGAAACATAGTAAATAGCATATTTTAATAAAATCATATTAATCATACCTAAAATTACTTAAAATATCCAAAATTGGAAAACCCAAAGTCCTCAAAGGAGAAATCCCTATCTCTCACCTCCCTCTTTCTCTCTCCCTAACCATGGCGACACGACGAGGCGGCGACGATGAGTTCCTGGAAAGACGACAACACAAGACCACGACGGCGATGGCCAATTCCTATCGAGCATCACGAGACCTACGAGACCGAAGGCGATTCTCTTCTTTCCTTCTCTTTCTCTTCCTTTCTCTCTACGTACATGATCATCAACATATCGCACATGGCCTCAAAGATCCCCACGATGGCCTCGTAAGGCCAAAATCAGTGAAGGTCAGTTGCTAGAAGAGACAAAGTGGCCTCTCCATCTCAAATCTGTGGGCGCCACGGAATCCCCAACAATTGAGTTTCGTCAAACTATTGGTAGGGTTTTTTAAATCTGCGGTTTTGAGCATGCTGGAGGGGGCTGTGTCAAATGCTCCAAGGTGAGTGACAATGGTGTCAGAGGGAGACAAATTTTTAGATGCAGAGGAGAAAGAAATGCAAAACAAAGGTAAAATTGGAAAATAATAAATAAAAACTTTGATTATTTGTGAGATATGCTATTTGTTTTTACTGTTTTAAATTATGTTATTTACTAATACAGGATTAAAAAATTTGTTGTTTGATACAATTTCTTGAAAAGTAACTCTAGGAAATAATTCATTTTCAAAAGTGTTTAGTAAAGTTCCATTATTCAAAAATAATATTTAGTACATTTTCTAGTTCTTTTAAGTTTAAAATTTTGAACATTGCATCGCTAACAAGGTTGCCCCGACCAGGCCTCATAGTTACGAAGCCCATGATGTTGTTTAAAAGTTCATGAGGCGAGCCTTACAGTTATCAAGATTTGAGGAGTGCTTCTTTGTTCTTTGTAATGATTTCGCACGTACCAACTTTCTTTAAAAAAATACACAACGAACTCAGATTAAATCAAATGAAATTAACATAAACAAAATAAGCATATTCAGTTAAAACGAGGGCTATGCCAATTTCTTAAGAAGAAATATAGAAAATAGAGGTTCTTCAATCCTTTGAACACCTGCTTTGACGTCATCAATGACAATCATCTCTAGAGCTCTATCGGACTCTCCAAGCACAAACTATTGAAAAACAAGTACGTAGCGGATTTTAAATTTTTTTGTTAAAACAGTTTTTAAAAACAAATTAGACATTCTATGTATATAAATTAATAAAAGATCTTTTGTATCTCTTAGTAGACCAAAAAAACCGTAGAAACTACTATAAGAGAATTCTCTCGAAAGAGCCTTAATCAACTAGACTTCCTTGCTATTCTCTTTCCACGATCGGAATGTGAGTGGTTGCACGTTGTTTTGTCTTTTCTCATGTAACCTCTCATTCCAACCACTCGAGAAAACCAAGAGGTAAGGTTCAAGATGTTAAAAAATAGCTCTAGTGAGAGCTTTAGAGTTTTCTCAGCAAAATACTCCTCTTTAAATCTCTCAAGTTATCTAAGAAATAATAAAAAATTGTTCCCTTTGTATAGAGGTCAGATTGAGGCTAGCCCTTATTAGATTTGGCCTCAAAATTAGAGTTAGAGTCAAATCCCTAAGTGAAAACCCGTGAAAGGGCCAATTTGACATTGTTGTACTTTACTCTAGATTATTATGTATTGTGCCATAGACCAGAAGTAGGTAGGCATTTGGTAAATTTTTTTAAGGCTACTGCGAGAACCAAAAGCAGAATTACAAGTGTGATATCTATATCTTTAATTTTTAATAACTTCAAATAAATTAAAAAAAATAAATCACTATAATTCATAACGTGATATTTGAGCATCCAAAAAATAACGTAATATTTAATTTAATTGTTTTAATTTATTCATTTTTTATTTAATTTTAATTTATTCATTTTTTATTTAATCTAATTTTTTTAAATCACTATAATTTATAACGTGATATTTGAGCATCCAAAAAAATAACATGATATTTGATTTATTTGTTTTAATTTATTCATTTTTTATTTGATCTAATATTTTTTTTGAGTATTTGAATATATTTCTAAGTGTATTTCTAATACTTTTTATTTTTAGCAAAACATGTTATTTGATTCATTTCAATTTGTTAAAGAAAAAATAGGTAGATTGAGAACTATGTACTATTACTAAGGTTATTCTAATAACTTTAAATTACAAAAGCAGAAGCTGATGTAAAAAAGCAACACATGGGCTACTTCTCAACTTTTACTACTAGCAACAGTTTTTAGAAGTAGGGATTATCAAACAACCTAAATTGCTATAAGCGGTTACAGAAGCTAAAAGCAGCCTTCAAAGCAATGCCAAATAGGCCCAAAAAAGCATATGTTGAAATAGCAGGCGCGCTTGACAGCACCCTATGTATGGTGATCGACCGCGTGGTCAAACTTGACCTAGTAGACGTGCTTTTCAACTTCACAAAGGTATTTGAATCACCTGATTTTGAACCGATTGGATAAAATGTATCTTATTTGACCCGAATATCCTTCATAGAGCCTTAGTTTTTAATTAAAATAATCCAATAAAGAGGTTATTTGATTAAAATGGTCTTACACAGATAATCACATACAAATAAAATCTATTTCAAATAATTCAGCATGTTTATTTTGAATTAATTCTTAAAATTAATTCAGCTAATAAGCTAACATCAATTATTAGATCCAATCAATTGAATTTTAACCAATTTAATAATAAACAAGTTATTAATCTGTAGAAAAAACATGTCGTATCACTATAAAAAATATTATGAGCTAACAAAGGGAAGTCAATAGACATATATAGATCAAGCTCCTATAATTAAAAAATAACATATCCTAGACAAGTATATTTAATAATTATGAACTAAAAAACTATTCCAATAAAAGCTTTGAGTTGCACTCTTAAATTATATATAAATTACGAAACTTCAATAGGTTTATTGTCTATGACATATCATAATATGTAACATTTCCATAGGATATTCATAATCGGCTTAAGGATAAATTCCATTTTACCTTCTCCATTATATTTATCTTATATTCTATTATCTTTCCATTAGAATACTTACTATTCATAACTAATATAAATAGTATATTATTTGGTAATACATATGTATCCAAATGGTTAAGTGCTCCAGTTTTCAATTACAGGATAATGTCTATAAGAAAATATTATTAACTTTATTAAAGAGCTATGAATTCCATATCTATGAATAATAAGTCTATGTCAATCAAGAGTCATGTCATAAACGTACCGGTATACTTACCTTCATATAATTCAGGATGTTACCCTTTGGTATATCAAAAAACACAAGTCAAGAATATGAGTTCATTGGTATATTTCAGGATTAAGATGTAATACATATGATTGTCTAAAGTGAATTGATTTATACAAACGAAACTATTAATCAAATCAATTCATCTTTAATCTCGATCCAATATATCCAACATATCAATATTTCTACTCGTAGAGTCTAACTCCGATGACCATGACAAGTCATCTCAGGTTAGAGATGTAGACAACATGACAATTTTAACATGAAAAAGGCACCCAAATTTATTCCCTTGATTGTGGATTTTTAACATTTAGATAATCACCTTAAGATTTATGTCTTCTGCATAATCTATTTATCATATGCACAATCTCAACGGTTTAGACTAATAGTCTTAGACTTTTGTTTGCTTATCATACATTAAACATAAATAAACATAAAAAGAACAACATTTGATACATGAAAATAAATAATAAACTCTTTATTGATTAAATGTCTTCAAAAACTATTACGTTATTTAATCCTTAGGGCACTTAATTTAACACGAAAAACAATCTCGAGACCAAAGCTTAAAAGCCACAAGAGCACAATACCTTCACAAGCTATTAAACACTTTGCAAATGTGGGGAGGGGAACTGACAATTAGTTGTTTAAAGGCCACAGCTAGCACAAACCCAAGATCATCCTGGAGTACTACTCTTACAACAATGGAACCTACTCGATGTTTAACATATACATTTAATTTTAATATACATAAAAGTAATTACGCAAATGATCTATTTTAAGTAGGGCTAGCAATTTCGGACACCAACGATGACACGATACGAAAACGACACAAGATAAATAAGTTTGAACCGCACGTTTATTAATTGTGCCATAAATTGGTTGGCAAGAATAACATGAAAATAAACAGGTTGGATTACGGCTAACACGCTAAACACGCCTTAACACGTTTAATTAAGTGGACCATAAATGTGTTGACACGGCACAACACGACCTGCCCATTTATAACACATTTAAACTTAAAAATAAAAATATTTGAAATATTTATAGTAGGTTAGTATTAATTAGATATTGTGTTTTTATTAATTTTCTTTATTGGCTTTTTAATAAAAAATTTAAAATTTTTTATTTTTTTTTTATTTTTTTTAAATTTTTAGTTAATTGGGTTATAAACGTGTCATATGCATATTGTTATCATGTTAATCCATCACAGCACGTTTAATAATCGTGTTAATCGTGTCGTGCCGTGTTATGTGTGCCATAAGTGTGTCGTGTTCGTGTTCGTGTTTACATTTCTGGCACGTTTATTAATCGTGCCGTGTTCGTGTTTGGGCTAAACGTATCGTGCTGTAAACGTGTCGATACAAATACGATTATCGCTACCTCTAAATTTTTAAGGGACCCGTGTTTAAAGGTATATACTAATTTACAATATTATAATATATCAAAAGTCTAAATACATGAGAGTTGCAATATCGATCATACCCCAACTTTTTATGTTATGCATATTTCATTATATGAGATGACGTTTAGTTTAAAGTAAGGGAATAAGAATAGGAATAAAAATAGAAATATAATGGAATATGAATAGAAACATATTCAATGGTTTAAGAGAAGAGTTCTAGCTCTAGAATTTAAACTATAATATGTGAGAACTTTACGTTATAGCATATTTTTACTTTACCTTATAATATGTGAGAATTTTATGCTATTTGTGATTTGAACTCTAGTATTCTAACCACTCTCATAAACACCCCAATATCTAATTATATTGCTTGGTTGAGCAATGGAATAATTACTAAAGTCACAATTATTATCTTTGGTTATTCATTTGAACGGAATGGAGTAATAATAATAATTTGAAAAAAAATAGCCCTTTGTTTAATATCTAAAGATGTTTTAAAACGAAATTAAAGTATGTTCTAAAGTAATTTTTTCTTTATATCTTCTAAAGTGCTTATTTTATTTTATTTATAACTAATACTCAAACAATTAGCTTTGTAATCCTAAAAAAGAAATTTGTATATTGTACAATATAATAACAAAGATGAATAGAATTTATAGAAAAAATAAAAATAAATTATATAAAAGATATATAAACATTAATATTATGATTATTTTATCATCAAATAGCGTTGTAGAGTTTATATAACTGTCCACATAGAATACCTTGAATCTAAAAATGTCTACTAATTACTTTGATTACAAAATGTCAACAATAATACCTGTAACCTTAAATAATTGAGCAAATTAAAATAATGTTTTCTTTTGTATTACAAAAGTCAAATACTTCATCATTATAATAAATTACACCTTCAACTTCTTTTTAAAAAACGAAACACCAAAGAAAAAAAATAACAAATACACCTTCATTTGCATAGTCGCCTTGTCGGTTTTATTACTATAAATAATGTTTTGTAACTAATATCTTTTTGTCCTGAAATTTACATGATTTTTTTCCTATCATAGTTTCCTTCCCACTTATTTTTTTAAATTTCAGGGGCTATTTTATTCTCCTCTATCCATGTTTCTACATTTGGCAGTGATTTTTGGTGTGTATGGTATTATTGCATATGGTTTTTTATTCATCTTTTTTCCTTCTTTTTGTCGATCTATATTTGTGTTCTATCTGGTTTGTGAAAGATCCGCATTTAATATTTATCAAATTTAATTAAAGTCTAGTTAATTAAATTTATCGAAAACAATAAGTTATTACAAAGACATAGGCAATTTTTATTGTGGTTCGGTTGCAAAACCTACGTTTATGGGGCCGCCTAACTATTGAATAACCCACTAAGTATGAATAGTTGCAATCATTGTTCGGATCCAAAAGTGTAAGTCCGATATAACCTCAAATATAAGATTGTTCAAGCAATAAAACTTGGTGAATCTGAGGTCAATGCTACAATGAAAATGTATTATAAAGGTTCAATATATTAGCTATATTATTTTTATTTATTTGTTAAAAATTTGAGGATTAAAGTTAATTATTTACAATTTATTTACGATATGTACACATTTTTTACTTTTTCCATTTTTAGATTTTGTTGTGATTTTTGAAACTTCAACAACAAGGAAAGTGCCTTAATTTAGAATGGTAAATGGAATTTTAATAATTAAAAATATGACTTAATTAAATGGAGGGTGGAACTTTAACAATAAGTACAATTTAATTTAAGAAAAAAACAATTATAACATTGTTGGGGATTAGAGATTCTGTTCTAGCAATCAACTTAAACATATTTTAGCTTTTTTAAAATTGTTTATTAAAATTGTTTAATTATGCAACATGCCATTTTCTGCCTATAATGAAGCAAGAGTTATTAAGTATTACAAATAAATATGATTATAAAATTAACTAACTAAAATTACTAATAAAATTATAGTTAAGCATTTACCATGTTATTCTTTGTCTATGAATAATTAAAATGTTTCTAAGCATTACATGTGCTAACCTACATATATGGTAAATCAAAACTTAATTTTACAAAACTTTTAGCTAAGTTACTAAGAGAATCATGGATTTTCTAAAAATGATTTTGAGGTTATAACTACCTAGAAAACTTTAAAAACTAAAAATATTTAGCTTAATTTTGTCAGAATTTCTTCCTCTACTTAGCAATAAGAAAATTTAGAAAAATATATTGAAAGTAAAAACACATGTGATTTTATTAAGCATAATTATTTTACAATATAAACTAAACTAAAACTAAAATGAAAAGAAAACTTACAAAAACTAAACTTAAACACTTGTGAGAGTGTTTTTTACAAATTGAGAAGGGTCGGGCGTCGAATGGGGATTGCATGGGTATTTATTAGAAGATTTGAGTTTTTTTTTTTATTTTTCTATTTTTATTTTGTTGGATATGACTAAGAAACTCAATTGTTTGAAAGGATTTGATTTGAAATTCTTTTTATTTCCTTCTTTCGCTGCCCACATGAAGTTTTGAATATTATTCAATGATGGAATACGTATGGTGAATGGTCTATAGCTTGTGAAAAAAGGAACATATGGGTGAGGACAAATGTAAGCTTATAATGGGAGACATGTGGTCTCTCCATTGACTTTAGTGAAACATTAGCTTCTCATTGGTATTTTTGTACGGTTTGAATTTATTTCTCCTCTAGTTTCCAAATATACTAATAAATAAACATATTAAAATTAATTATTTTACAAACAAAATATTTACAATAATTAAAATTATTTATTTTACAATAAAACACTAAACATAAATGAAAACTTCTAAAATTAATAAATATTAACGATTTCACACAAATATATATTTAAAGACTTGGGAATATTTTTTTAAAAAATTATTAAAAATATTATAAATACATATTTACAAACTAAAAACTTATTTTCAAATCCTTTAAGACTTAAAATAAAATCACACAGCATTATTTTTATGGTTTTGATTAGTTAAAACTATCTCATTATTTAACATATAAAAATGATTCTAAAAATTACTAAAAATATTATTAAATATAAAACATAGTAAAAACATATTTTTAAACATATTTTCACACAAACACACTAAAATAGTAATTATCATACAAGTGCTATAATTAAAGGATTTAACGAAAAATATGAATGTAAAATAATTGATTTTAGCCTTAAAAAATATGCATTTTCACATTCTCATCAATCACTAATTGGATTTATATAATTTCAAGAGGAAAATTGTACCAATTAGCACACTTTTCAATCTTACTGTAAGTAAATAGCACAACTTTAAAAATATTAAAGTACATAGCATTTTTGTAATTTTATACTCTTTTTAAACGCTAAAATTTTTAATTTTACCCCCATCTTTTTTATCTCCTTCAAAAAGACCTAGGTCCACTTTTTTTCTCCTCTCCCTCATTTCTCCTCCTCTTTTCTCTCCAACCCCAGCAGCAACTCCGGTGATGCTGCTGTCCTCACGTGACTCTAACCGGCTCTTCCCTCCGCAACTCTAGCAGCTTCTTCCGTCGTAGATCGTAGCTTCTCTTGGTGCAGCTTCTCCCTCGCGACTCCAGCAGCTTCGCTCGATTTCGGCCTTGCGACTCTGATGCTCCTCCTCACATGACTTCAGTTACCACTCCTGGCGTAAATTGTAGCTTCTCCAAGTGCGGCTTCTCCTTTGCAACGCCAGTAGCTTCGCTTGATTTCAGCCTTGTGTCTTTGACGCTCCTCCTCATGCGACTCCAGCAGCTTCTTTTGGTGTAAATCACAGCTTCTCCCAGCACAGCTTCTCCCCTACGACTCTAGCAGCTTCACTCGATTTCGGCCTCGTGACTCTGAAGCTCCTCCTTGCGTGACTTCGACGCTCCTCCTCATGCAACTCCAACATAGATCATAACTTCTGTGGCTTCACTCGATTTTGGCTTCTTAACTTCAGCGATTCTTTTCACGCGACTCCGGTAGCTTCTCCTAGTGTAGCTCCTACAATCTTCACTCGTAGGCAGCTCTGGCGATTTAGCAGAGGATAAAATGAGAGAAAAACATGGAGGAAAATAGAGAGAAGACAAGAGAAAGAAACGATGCAGGAAGAGAGAGAAAGGAAGGAAGAAAAAAATAAAATATTAATAATTAAATATGCATTTGTTTTTTGACCTATTTAGTAACTTTATTTTAAATTTTGGCTATTAAGTTTTATCCCATTTTAAGTTTGCTCTATTTTCCTCCTTCTCCCAATTTCAAGTCTCCCTCTCTTAACCGTTGTCTCTGTGTTATAACGCCAAGATGGATCTATCCAACGAGTACCACTTGTCTTCAAAGTCGTCACTTGTTGAATCCCTTCACCATGCATAGTGTCTTATCCTAAAGACTTCAAGTTCTCTAGATGTGCAAAGCATCTTGTATATTGAGATTTGTATGGAGCTCTCAATTAGATCTCGAATAGGCTGTTCAAAATTCAAGTGTTGTATTTAGTGTTGTACCCAGTGTTATAACTCTTATCTGATAAGATCATGATCCCATTTCTAAATTACACTTGGATGTTTTCTATTGCGATTTCCTAATTTTATTCTTCAAAAATATCTTCAAGAAGCAAATCACAATCTTCTCCTTTTAAAGAGCCAAAAACAAAACCTATTGAAAGTTTAAATTTGAATCCAACTTGACTAGGATTTTCTCTTTCAAAGCTTATTTTAATCTTCTATTTGAATGCTTCTCTGATTGAATCTTCAATTAAAATTCGAATTATATCTGTGCTAATTTGGTTTTTAAATTTCTTGAATTAAAGTTGCCAAATGTGCCAACTAAAAAAACCTAACAATCTCCTCCCTTTGGTTTTTTTTTTTTTTTTTGACAAAACAGCAAAATACATGCAGTATGAAAAACATATTTAAGAAATATATGCAACCAAAATCAATCGCTACTAGCTACCGTGATGGTATTTTAAATAAATTCGGGAAATATTTTTATAATTTTGTGAAATTCATCATAATTCTGAAGATGAATGAGTGTACCATATGCACAAGGGATTAAAATGTTACTCTTGTTGTTTGCATATTTTTGATTGCCATCATCAAATATACAGCTTGGTCTATACTCTACAGTCCACATTATTCAAACGTTCTCTCAATACATCTTTCCTCTTCATGTTTCAGATTCATATAGATAAGCACGTTTGAAAATTCAAACTCTTTATGTGGGCATAGAAAGTTAACGAGAACCTTTTCTTTCTGCCTTTTATTTTTCTCATTGTTTGATCTTGAACGACCCAGCTGGCAAACTCATACTGTTTCAAGCACTAGTCGATAGGATATTAGTCAGGCTTGTGAGAACCAACAACAACGATTAAGCTGTTTCCTTAGGAACAACAATTTTTTCTTTCTTTTTTATTGAGAGGTTCCTTGATTAGGGACAACTTTTAATTTGTTCAATCCTTTGAAAATACTGATAGACACTAATGGAATTTAGAAAACTAAAATTATCAATAATTTATCATTGACACTACAAGTAATAATTCCTGTACTCTATTAATCAACAATTTGACATTTGTAATTTAGCACTATTTCAACCTTCACAGGCAACAGAACTAAATTATGGACACTACAAGAAAAACTACATTTAACTACATATTATTTACGACATGTAGTTTTGAATGTCGTTAAAAAGTATATACAATGACATCTCCAACAAACATGTCGTTAATAACATTTGAAATAATAATTGACGACATCTATATAAATGCCGTATTATAGGTCTCCTTTAAACGACAATAGTTTAGTGTCGTTAAATTGTTTAACGACAAGTAAGAGATGTCGTCAAATCCTTGGAGATTCCACGACATCCCTTATAGACACATTTTGACTAATGTCGTCTATAATGAGTGTTGTGGAATCTCCAAGGCTTTGACGACATCTCCTCCTTATAGACGACATTGTGACCAATATCGTCTATAAGGGGTGTTGTGGAATCTCCAAGGATTTGACGATATCTCCTCCTTGTTGTTAAATAATTTAACGACACTAAACTATTGTCGTTAAAAGGAGACCTTTAATACGACATCTATATAGATGTCGTTAATTATTGTTTCA
>CAMOHE010049444.1:58548-85501 GCA_946598075.1 Artocarpus hirsutus
ACATCTATATAAATGCCGTATTATAGGTCTCCTTTAAACGACAATAGTTTAGTGTCGTTAAATTATTTAACGACAAGTAAGAGATGTCGTCAAAGCCTTGGAGATTCCACGACATCCCTTATAGACACATTTTGACTAATGTCGTCTATAAGGGGTGTCGTGGAATCTCCAAGGCTTTGACCATATCTCCTCCTTGTTGTTAAATAATTTAACGACACTAAACTATTGTCGTTAAAAGGAGACATTTAATACGATATTTATATAGATGTCGTTAATTATTGTTTCAAATGTCGTTAATGACATCTTTTTGGAGATGTCGTTGTATATACTTTTTTACGACATTCAAAAACTACATGTCGTAAATAATATGTCGTTAAATGTAGTTTTTCTTGTAGTGAGAGTCCATATCGAGACTGCATTTTTAATAGTTAAATTATTATGGTAATAATTAAATAAAAAAAAAAAAGAGAAACTAAAATTCTAATATTTCAAAATCAAACGGCATTACTTATTTTTTTTTTTATTTTTTATACCGATGAAATAAATTCCCCACAAATCAACCATCATCCATAACAATCAATCGGACATATTGGAACGAATCAACATGCATTCACGTGGTGGCTGGATGGATTGAAAGTTAAAACGTCCAGAGACAGACAAGTTTTCCCTTTTAGTCATCTTCATCTCTATCCAGAGTCAGTGATGTACCTTTCTCTACTTCTGTTTTCATCTCTGCGCCGGCCATGTTAGGGCTTCCTTGACCAATTGCTATCATATTTTCTAGTCGGCACATGCCTGTCCGTGCGGAAAAGGTCAGTGGAATGAGCAAAAAGAAAATTTGAACTCCAATAAAAAACACACACGCACGCGTGTATATATATATATATATATACATATATCAGATAGAAATGTTTAGCAAGGTATATATGTGTATGATATTGTTTTGAATCATCAAGAATATTTAGAAATATACAATTTGGAATTAAAATATATTAGCATATGAAAGGTTTATGTGGTAATATGTAAGAGTTTTATATTATAGCGGTTGACATTAATTTATTAGTTTCAACTAAGTTGTTAAATGAAGCTGATATTTTTGTATAAGTTCTGCCAATTTTTTGCATATTTTTTCATTTTAATAAGAGGGCAAATGTGAGGGGACCACGCAACCGAAAAAGGAGAGTCATAGAGTCGAAGTTATGCCATGAATGCGAGGCAAGTGTATGGAGGAAAAGAAAATAAATCAACAACTTATAAAATAAAAAAATTTGTGGTGTGCCTCAAAAAAAAAAAAAAAAAAATGGTGATCCTTGGTGGGAATGTGTAGACAAACTGCGATGTGATGACAATCAAAGAAGGCCAATTTAAGGGCCAGGGCCCACATAAAAGGTCGCATTGTGACATCATTACGTATCCGTATGAATTTTGTGGCCTTGCGTAGGATATGTAAACTGTCAATCCAGTTAAACGTCAAAATCTTTTTCATGCGATTTAAGACGACTAATTGTTGGAGAAAAAGGCAAATAGACCAATTTGGATTAGGAATAAAAATTAATAGCTCTAAGTTTTTATAAAGTTAGTAAATAGAGCAAACTAGTTTAAATCAAGGTATACAACTAACTAAAATCTCAAAACTGCCCTTAAATGAAATCTTATAGTTTTCTTTTTTTTTCCTTTTTTCTTCGTTCTTCTCGAGTTCTCTCTCGTCCCTTTCTCACATCTGATTTTTTTGTTCGGCTTTCTTGTCAGATGTGTTGTCTCCGAAGTCACGCGGGAAGCAGGCGTGGAAGTCACACCGGGAGGAACGTTATTGTCGAAGTCACGCGGGGAGCAGTGTCATTGCTGGAGACAAGCAGGGAGCAAGCGTCGGAGTTGCGCTTGTCGCATGCTTTGTCACCGAAGCAGCTCTCGTCGTAGGCACTGCTGTTGAGGAGTAGGCTGTGCCTCCAAATCTTGATCTACACCAGTTGGATGAGCACTACCTGCGGCATCAACTCTGGGAGACTCCTTGGGAAGGTCTCCGTCCCGCTGGAGCTCTCTAGAGCCAAAGCCTAGATTGGACTCATAAGGCCTGTATTTTCGTCTTTCGAAGGCCGCCAACTCCCATTTCTATCGTTCAAAGGTTGCTGTTGTTTGAGGCTAGTCACAGGTGGAACACTCACTGTCCTTCGATTGAAGCTCGTCGTCATTCCCAATCTGGCAAAGAACCAAAGCTGTAAAAGTGAGAGAAAGGGCAGATGGAGAGGGGGAGAAAGAAAGAAAGCAGATTGAGGGAGAAAGAGAGCATATCGAGAGAGAGAGAGAAAGGGAGGGATTTAAGGGCAAAATAGGGACATAAAAAGTTTGAAAATAAAAATAATCTATTATTTTTTAATAGCTGGTAGATAGGTTATTTATTTTTAAGACTTTGATATTTAAATCTATTTCCTATAATATTGTGAAATTTGAAGCATGATCTTAATCGGACCGCATCGTGTAGATATATAGTTATATTTTTAAAGAATTAAATCATATATATTATATACGTATAAAAAGTTATGTCCTTTTTTTTTAAGCTTTCAAGTTTAGATAACTTACACGGAGCAAAATATTAGAAAATAAAAAAGGACAAAAAAAAGGAAAAAATAACAATACGTGCCTAAATTATTGGTATAAAATTAAAATCTAACACAATATTCAAAATATTTTAAAAATATCCTTAATGATATAGCAATTATCTTAATGATATTACATATTATACTATATAATTACATATAAATAATTTTAATGATATCATTATGAGACATTTGTAGAATTTTTATAAATTAGAATCATATTTTAATTCAATAAATATAATTAGGCTAATTGTCTCGTTAACCTCAAAAAAAAAAAAAAAAAAGAAGAAAAGTATTGGGTATAGTTTACAGTCCTATGTATTGATTTTTCAAGGAATCAAGATTTATTGTCTTATTGATTATCCTTTCAATTAAATTTTGACACTACATGAATTTCTTAAGGGTTATTAATACTTAGCTCCTATAGTTAGAATTTAAATTTATAAAGTGTTTGGATTCTTAGTTAGAACTACAAGATGTAGTCCCGGACCTTTTGTTATAATATTTTTTTTTCTCACAAAACATAAATTATTATAGTGTTTTTAATTCAAACTTTTAGGTCCAACTTATTTCCCAAACAACATATTAGATGATATGTCAAATAAGTAATAGAGTGACATTCAATAAGATATAAAAATGAAAATAATAAATTTGGACTACTACCTTATTTTTTCATACTATATCATGAAAATCATCATGAAGGTTCAAAATATGATGGTATTGTTAAGAGAGGAAAAGAGAAAGAGGTAAATAACATTTTTTTAACAGAATAAAAATAAATAACAAAAATTTAAAAAGGTTAGTAAAAAGCAGTTTATTCAGGTTGCTAGGGAAGCCATGTATTTACACAATGATCACTCATTTACTAATCTAAAAAAGAAAAAGAAAAAGGTAAATCCGAGATTTATATGGCAAATCATAGATTAAATAATCTAATAAATCTGAGATGTACTTCATATATCCATACTACTCATTGACAAATTTGGTAAATCCAAAATTTACTAGATTTACTCCAATAGAACCTAAATTATATAAAGTTAAATTTACCAATTCTTATTTACATAATATTAATAATTTTGTAGTTTTTTTTTTTTTGTGAAACCTCTCGGTATCTAGGCCTACCACGAATGGCACGAACCTTTAAGGGCCTCTTAATATTTGGATCGTTTAACCAGACTAATTCAAAGTGAAACCATAGAAAGACCTGAATGTGGTAAGACTAATAATTTTGTAGTTAATAACCCCATGTTCTACTCTCAGGAATCTTCTTTTAGAATTAAAAATATTATTTATTAACAATTGTAGTAGGTATATTATTTTTTACTATAAAGATTCAAAACTAGACTAATAGTATTAGCTACCCATTTTTTTCAAAATAATAATAAAAAATGCAAATTTTGGGCTACTTTAGAGCTCGTTAGAGAAATAGAGAAATTGTAGCTAATATGACCCTTTTAAAAAAATAATATGACCTAGTTTTTAATATTGTAAATAACTTATTTACTACAATTATTAAATGAAATTGTTAATTTTAAAAGAAGATAGTAAGTGCAAAATATGAGTTTATTAATTATAGTAAATACCATCTAAATAAAAAAATAGTGAATATTGCTTAAAAATGTAAATAATCTGGGGTTCATGTCAAATTTGATTATGGCGTAAATCCAAATGGTCATGGAGGATATCCGGTAAATCTCAATTACTGTTTACTAACTTGCAGAGAAATATTGCCATTTTTATTTTTATTCCCTACAAAAGGAAAAGGTTATTCACCCTCTTCTTAGTTCTCCATTACTTCTGTCATTGCTTTCTCCTATTACCAAGTTGAGGATTATGAAATTCTAATTATAGAAAACACAAAACTTAAAGAGCAAAGGTGCTGTTTCGGATTAAAAAATGGAAGATATTTATGCTTTCTTTCTTTTTTTTTTTTTTTTTTTTCTCCCTCTCTATTGAATACCCTGCACCTTTGAAACTCTCAAAAAAAACCTTTTTAAAAAATTTTTTAAAAAAAATCCTAAACCTTGGATGGTGGAGAAATGTACATTTTGTCGTTGAGAAAACATGTAATAAGAAGCTCCGACACCAATTAAGTAAAGGACACTTCTTCATTTTTTGCATTTTTAAAGCAGGTAGAAGAAATAACCTAAAGTAACTATCAGCATAGTTTGCAGTAACTAATAGATATTGAGATTGGATTGTCCTATTTGTATGCTTTTTACTATCTTTTAAGTGACAAATTAATGCCTTTAACACATCATTTTAACCATGTTTAGCATATCCTACATATTGTACATGCTTTTTTTAGGAAAAAAAAAAATACTTTTTTCTTAATTTTTTAATGATAAAATGATAGGAAAAATTTGTGCATGCATATTTGGAGCTTCTTGTGAATAGGCCCTTTTTATTTCCATATTTGTCAAATATATAACAGAATATATGCACTTCATCCCAAAAAAAAAAAAAGGTTTTGATATATCAAGTTCTTTAGCAAACTTTATCAAGTAAATTCTTTTATTATTGCATGGAAAGCAATGTATCTAATGCAGTATTTTAACTATGTGCTTCAACAAGCTCCAAGAACAATATTGAAAATGCATACATACATACATACATAGATACATACATATATATATAGATAGAGAGGGAGAGAGAGAGAGAGAGAGAGAGAGAGAGAGAGGACAGCAAGCAGTTAAGAGTCTAGACTGTCTGGTAATCATGCAGTAAAAAACAAAAGCAGAACAATGTTTATCAGAAGTTCCTTCATAAAAAGGAATTCATCATAGGAAATAATAAAAGATAATTAAAATTAGTCGCTTGTGAAAAGAGATCATCAACTCACGTGATTGGTTGAACCATATGAACTTCATGTCCAATCAAAATAGTCCAAAAATCTTGGAAATTGAACACCATTACATTTTATTGGCCAGGTTTTTGTTATCCTATTTATCATTGTGATATCACATTTTATTATTATTATTTGAAACCTACTTTCCCGGAAAATTCATGATCTATCAAGAAAAACACCATAAACATCAGGGTAATCAATATCAACCAAAATGCAAGTGAAACGTGGCATGCCATGTGGGTGGTCCCCTTTGAGCTCAGAAAAGTGAAAATTCGAAAGCAAGCTTTCCAAACAAAAACCATATCTTAGGAGATAATCTCATTTGCCACCCAAACCTTGACACATTGACTAAAAACCCTTATAGGGTTATCTCCTAGAAATGTCTTGGAAACATCATGTCGTCTTTGCCATTAATGTCAAAAGCAAGAGGACGGCACTAGCTGCTAAAAATGAGATTAAGACCAGTACTAGTACTATTAGCCTAAATTTAAGCCTCACGCAATGCAAAGAAACAAACCATGTTTCCTATAAATTCTCATGCATGGACCAAGTTCATGCTCATCCACAACCAAAGCTCCCCATAGACCTCTTCTCTTTCCCTGTTGTTTTTTGTTTTTTTTTGTTTTTGTTTCAATTCACAATTTCCAAAATTCTGAGCATGGCGAATTCTCGGATAGCAAGGTTCATTACCGAGGTTGCACCGCCGCAGTTTGTGAGTGTCATGAGGCATAGAACCTCAAAGGTGTTGGACACTATCAAGGAAGAAGAGAGAGATGTTTATGCAAATGAGTCTCCCAGCAATTTACCCCCAAAGACTCTGCCATCCGCTCATTCTTTCCCTTCTTCTTCCGCCCCTTCTTCTTCAACTACTATCGGTCGTTGTGTTAAATCCCGGTACTTTCTGAAGGAGGTGCAAAGATCCTTCTCCATCTTCGATCACTGAATGCCTCGAAGAGGGATCGAGCGAAAAAAAAAAAAAAGCCTTCAGGGCCTCCTCTGCTAAAAAGGCCGCAGGCATTTTAGCTTCGTCTAAAGTGCTGTGATTTATCTGTATTATATTGTATTGTATTAGTTGTTCCATACAATCAATCTGTCACGTACATGCTGAACAAGAATTTAGTATCTTATTTTATCTCTTTGTTCAACAACTAAACTAGCGGCAGACACTTCTTTACACCAGCAAAAGCTTCTGCCACCGTAAATAATTTCCTTTTTTTTTTTCTTTGGGCTTATGAGATGAGGAGAATTCCAGTTTGAAGTCAGGAATATGTAACTGTGTACTGAGCACCAGAGGATTGAATAAGAAATTGTGTTTTGGAATTCCCAATGCTGCACATGTATATTTTATCATTCATAAGACCGGATCAGTTGATGATTTGCAAGTGCTGCTATTTATAATCTTGGTATACCATGATTCTTCAGACGAATAAAGAGCACAATAACAAACTTATCTTAGTATGTCAAATACTAAATAATTAGATTTCATGCAGATCAAAAAAGAAGAAAGATGAATATAAGATAAATATCTGACATCAAACAAATGAATTGTTAACAAGTTGTAACGGAAGAAAAAAATTTCCTTTCATTTCTCAAGAGTATTTTTGATAATTTTCATTCGATTAGTAATCTTTGCCGCATAGATTGGATACAATTGATGATGCAAAAAGTTTTTGAATGATTCAAAGCTTGGATGACATCTTTCTTTCAACCCTCGTCCATGTTGATCCAATTCTAACCACAGATGCTTAATCTCTCAACACCTGCAAGTTCTTTCCCATGTATTTGAAGATGGAAATACTTCAGTGGTTCCAAGCTATTCTTTTGAAGGCCGTGTTCCACCTCTTTTCCCTGCTCTAGAAGACGAAAAACCGATTTTGCGCTTCTGGAATGCTTCCATCTCAACCGTCGCTTTCAATTTCTCAAGTGCTGTACAGTGAAAAGAACAAACAGTACAACTTCTGGTTTAAAAAAACTACCCAATGCAGTTCCTTTTTGTAAAATAATTTAGGCTGTCTTGTATCGGTTTATACTCATGCAAGACTATAGTTTCCACTTGATCAATTATAATTGAGCAAACAAAGAAACTCTGAAAGTGAAGTCTGGGTTTTTTCGGTTTTTCTTCATCTGGTTAAGGAAGCCATTTCAGAATTAATACTCTTAGTGTACTCGCGCAATGAATCAATTCCCAATATTGTTCGAAAAATTAAAAAAAAATACCCAATGAAGAAAAAGAAATTACCAGAGGTGTAAATCGAGTGCATGGATTCAACAGAACTTGAAGGAACAGCATAAGCAGGACAAGAGTTATTATCTGCCTTCTGTAACAGCTTCTTGAAATGTTTGGCCTATACACAAAAACAATACAGCCAATTTACTAAAACATAAAAAGTACAGTCCGGAAAAGAAAAAAAAAAATACATATATATACATTTCAAATAGAGTTCATCTTTTTTTCAAGAAGGAAAAATTCCTCAGTTTCTTTCTGTTCACAAAGGGCGTAACTAAAACAAAATTCCAACATGAGATTAGGGTCCAGTTACAAGGAGGGACAAAAAAAGGGGATATCCTTCAAGATTGTTCGTTTGGGCACAGCTTAGCAAGAAAATTGTTGCAACTTGGAAACTAAACCAAACACTTCAATCCAGAAAGTGAGCAAATACAGCCAAAATCTGGGGGCTAAGGTGTAAGGTAGGCTGGGTACCACTTTCAAAGTGTAGTTATTCACTTGAACCACTTTTAAGTGTAAATTTGGCTTAAATTTTCTACAGAAATGGTCTATCCGAATACCAATTTTCTACAAGTGGTATTCCTCTAGACAACAACGTTACATGGTTGATGCTAAATCAGCATATGTGATCATCCAATTTTTCTAAAGATCTGAAAATTATTGTAGCAGTTAGAAAACTAGAGATCAAGTTGTCAAAATGTTGAACTAACATACTTTAGCCTACTCGTAGTGGGCTGGCTACTTGCAACCTCAGACTTTAGAAACTTGAATAATATATAGTCTTAACAGTAAAGAGTTTTGGTAAAAACTAACACGTTCCCTAGTAGCCTCAGAGAAATACAGCAATCTCAAAGTCGGGGAAAAATCAATACCTCATCTTTACTCAACAAAGTGAAGCAACGTCCAGCCTGACCGGCTCTTGCAGTTCGACCTGCCCGATGAATGTATGTTTTTATGTACACAGGCATATCATAATTAATCACATTTTTCACCCCTTCAACATCCATTCCACGAGTCATTGCATCAGAGGAAACAAGTACTTGTATCTCCCCTTCTCGGAATCCTTTCAACGTTTTACTGCAGCACAAAATCTCTTTTTCACAATCTTCTTTCACAATTATTAATATTGTATTATCAACGTACTACTAATCCAAACTACCCTTACCCAGACATCAATTATACTCATGGCCAACTCGATCTGTTATTCGAACACAGGGAACAAACAATTCACAGTACACCATGATATAATGGATCAAATAAAACCATGTATTACCTTCTCACAGACTGGCGTTGTAGGCCAGAATACTCCTTAATTTTGAACGGCAGATCATCAAAGAAGTTCAGTAAGGTGCATAGACGATGAGTTGACTCCACCGAGGATGTAAAAACAATGCACTTTTCTCCTTCCAACTTTTTCAGAAGAGCAACCAAGTATAAAGGTTTGAGTTTTGTTTCACACATCTGCAAATAAAAAAAAAAGGACCATTTAGAACTACTAGAAAGGAAAAAAAAACCAATAAACTCTTTGGTTATACGCTAAAAACATATGAAAATATAGTGCCCAGAATTATCACTTGATTTATTCAACAAAATAGTGTAAATCACCATTTATAAGTTAGGTACCATGAAAAGAAACCACCATGATCGCATAGACCAACACCCGAAAAGGTTGACAACATCTGTTTTAGCATGAATTTAGACAAAAGCTTCGATATGTTTAAATAACATAGATTTGGAATAAGTCAAAACTTCCAAGGTAACCGATAAAAACTTAGTCGAGCACTAGTAAATGGCCTGTTATGAATTTGTTAATACATGAAAAAAGCAGCCGTTTTTCCAAGTGAATAGAAGAGTCTTATTTTAAGTCTTTGGTAAACCTAAACTATCTTTCAAACCACACAACAAGGAATCTTTGTTCATGATAAGAAATAGGATCAATGCAACAATAGCTTTCAAGAATTAGAGAAAAACAAGAATATTGAGTACAGAAGTTACAAATTAACCAATAAATGTCATAGCATACCAATTTGTATGATTCTAATTTCTCCGGAAGTTGATAACGCCTTGTCCCAGTTGTCAAGAACAACGGATGGTGTAGAGTAAGCTGAGAAAGCTTACTTGGATCCTGGGTCAAAGTAGCAGAAAGAACCATCTTCACAAGCCTCGGGTAAGGTTTACCCTTAAATCCCCTCTCAACACCCCTGAAACAAAATTGAGAAACACTTAGAAACAAAAAAATAAATCCCCTTTCAACACACCCAAAAAAAAATTGAGGAACACTTAACAACATAAAAATAAGCTTGATATCAAAATTAAATCTTGAGAATTTAAGGTGAAATCCAACGGGGACTGATAAATGTGATTACATATGCTTATTTTCACATTTTTAAAGGTTGATATCATGCTAAAGCGTCCTTATACCATTCACAGTTGAAAATAAGTTGTAAACCATTCTTGTGTCAGGCTACAAAAGAGGGCAAGAAAATGCTTGAAGAAAACAAAAAGGAAAAAAACTTAAAAAGGAACACAATTAGACATAGAACTCACGATCTCCTTATGGTTTTTAACGAACCAAGTGAAGAAGGTAGAAAAGTGTGAGCACGAGGAAAGAAACCTTCATCATTGAATCGAGTCAAGTGGAGCACAGTAGGCAGCCAAGATTGATATGCTTCCCTGAGTAATCGGTCTGTTTCATCAACAACCTGAAAATGCATAAACAAATCATCATACTACTTACGTAGAAACTTGCCATGCAAATAATAAGTTTCTTTATTCCCAATAACCCCTCAAGGCTTTCCAGTTGAGTAGAAAATGAATCAAAAGTTCCACAAAATTCAGTAAAAACAAAAACAAGAAAACAGAAATTCACAGCTTACTGCTTACAAGGTAGCAAAGATGCTCGAGTGTAAAACCCTTAGTTGAATTAATATGGTCCATCAGCCTTCCAGGGGTCGCCACCAATATGTCCACTGAACTTTGTAACCCAAGTAAAAAATCTTCAGGATCATAACAAACACCCGCCTCAACCTTAGGTCTCTTGACTAGTTCAGAAATTTCATCAGCAATGGAAGATTGACCAACAGCCAGTCCAACAGATAAACCCACTGCAGGCGCAATTGCAGAAAAAACCTCTTTGACCTGAACCAAAGCAACAAAAGCAGGCACTTTTCAATGGTGGGCACAGTTCTAAATTGTATGTAGGAAACAACAGTAGAACTTGATTTCAAGAACACTAAGAGGGAAAGAAAAAAAAAAAAAAGGAGACTGAGATCTTTCTATTTCTTTTTTCAGTTTTTGGTTGCTAAAAGAAGTATAAATTCAACATTCTCTAATTAAAAGAAGGAAAAGTAGGAAGGCATCAGACCTGCAAGGCTAAATCACGAGTGGGCAACACGACTAAAGCGCGCAGACACTTTACAGCACGAGTTGACAATGCTTGCACGATTGGCAAAGCATAAGCTAAAGTCTTTCCACTACCCGTTGGCGAATTAACACACAAGTCGCGCTCAAAAGAACCAGGCCCTATTGTCTCTTGCCAAACTGCAACTTGAACCGGGAAGAGCGAAGTGAAGCCCATGTTCTGCAAAGCCACCTTCAACCTAACAAAGAAAAAAGGAACCATTTTACTAAACCAAACATTTCAACAAATACAGAAAATACGCCAAGATGAACTGAAACACGTACTTTCATTCTGGCTCTTCTTTGTAACTTAAAACACATGCGTACTAAACATTTATTACTTTAGCGATCAAACAATAAGAGTTTGGCTTTATGGGTAAGCTGCATAAATACAAACAACACGTATATATGTTCAGAAATCACATAATTCGAAGAGAGAAAAAAAAAAGAAAAACCTGAATTAAAACAGAACAGAAAATATTAATCCCCACAAAAAAAAGGACACATGAACTCTATTTCTCAGTTATTGTTTATCAAACACCTTAAAGCATCTTCATTATTCACTTCATCAACAATTATGAAAATTCGGAAAATTTTATTTCATGGGCAAGTTCCAAAAATCACATTTAAAAAAAAAAAGTAAAGGAAAAACCTGAAATCATGGACTCTATCTTTAGCTCACACACAGGAAAAACAAATTAATGAAATGTGTTTAAAACGCAAGTCTCTAACAAAACAAATCACAAGCCGACAATGAAAAAATCTGCTTCATGGGAAAGTTATATAAGAAACAATAAAATAAAACGTAGGTTCAGAAATCAATAATCACCTGGGGTCTAGGCAAGGTACGAGACTGAGAGGACATTCCTCAAAGAGGCTAACATCCACAGGGCTTCGCATCCATGGAAGTACTGCAACTTTGTTTTGCTTCTCTTTCTGCTCTTCCATTCTCAACGAATAAAATAGCTCCCAAACTCCTCTACGAATTCTTGACCAGAGCTAAAACCCTTCAAAAATGTCTACGTCTCACACCCAAGGGAAAGTCTCCAGTAGGATACGCTTTATATGCACTCGGTGGTGCTCGTTGTCGACCCTTGATATCTATATCAGCGATAGAGATTGCATCACGAGCACTAGGTCATAGTGAGACATGAAACATGCGATTGCTCTTTTAACACAAATTAAAGGGAAATTGGGTCTTGGAGATGAAGGGTTCTATTTAAGGAATCTGCAATTTTTATTTTTCTGAATAAACTTTCTGCGCCAAATTTCTGGATATATATACATATCTTATTTAATGGGACTGCAACGAGATATGTTGAAACCGCCGTACGTGGGGCTTAGGCACCTGCACGAGACTCTGGGGTTTCGTCCACTGATCAAGGGCATGGAGACTTGGTGCCTTGGGCTGGCAGGCCCAATATGCATATCAAGCCCACGCTTATTGAAAGCCCACGAGACTCTAAGTTTGAGAAAATTTAGAAGTTATGCGCCACTTTTACATGTTTACTTATGCACCTCTAGAAAAAATTATGCCATATTATTATTTATATTACATGTTATTTTATGCTATAAATAAATATGTATATTATTTATTAAAAAAAATCTTAAAAGATGATATTTATGAAAATTCTCTGAATATTACGTGCATTAGGATATAAAAGTAAACTGTATTTTTAAAAGTATTCTTAAAATTAAAGAAAATTGCAACCAATGAGCCAAGATAATATAGCAATAAAAATTACTAGCCCATAATTTTAGTAACTTTAAGAAAAAAGACTAAACTTTTATAAATTGATTTAAATATTTAAGTAAAATTTCAAAATTGCCCTCATCTTCTTCATCTACCCAAAAAAAAAAAAAAACTTTAGCATATATTTTCTTTCTCCTCTGCCCCCCTATCTCCTCTTCTTTCTTCGAGCTTCGACCATGATGCTACTCCTCCATAGCTTTGACAACATCTTCCCTTGTGACACCAATAGCAACGCTTTTCCCCTATAGCTTCGGCGACCTCTCAAGACTCCAACGACAAAGCTGCTCCTGCACTACTTTTTAGCGCCTGCTCCATGCAAGAATACGACGATAGCGTGGGCTTGCAATCATGGCGGCTGGGGCCGCTCTCCTTTCTCTCTCCGCGACTTTCTCTCTTTCTATCTCCACGACTTTCTCTATTTATGTAACACTCGTCAATTTTCATGTAATGAATGAGTAACGATGTAATGTAATTTCTTTAATGATATATGATATAATGTTACTAACTATTTTATGTTAAGTATTATGGTAGGTGACAGTCACGTGAAATTGATGTGCTCAAGTGTTCATGTTATTTACAATGTATGTTTAATTATAATTTTGTAATAATTTAATGTTTTGATGAATTTTAGTGTGTTAAAGTAGATCGGCAGGCCAAACCTTTAAGTTCGGCAGGCCGAATTGTCCCTCACGGAACGAAAGGCCGATGTAATTTAATCGGCAGGCTGGACCTCATGCATTCGGCAGGCCGAACTGTGCGGTCGGCAGGCTGAAGACTACTGACGAACAATCAGCAAAAATCATCCAAAATTTGTGACAATGATGATTATGTGATTGGATAATGATTGTTGATTGATTGGCATATTTTTAGATTAATTTCCTCATTTTAGGAAATGAAAAGTTTGACTTTTAGTTGATTGGATTAATTGATTATGGTTTCTTCTTTTAAAATTTGCAATATATGGTAAGAGAATCAAATCAATTTGACTTTCCCAAATTCCCTCCATTTTTCCACAAGCATTAGCCTAAAAATAGTCAAAAAATTTCTGAAATTAAAGAGAAAGTATCTCTCCCTTTTTACGCCATTTTCATTTTCGCATAAACACACACACACTTTCTCTCTCACGTTTTCTCTCTCTCACCCTCTCTCTTCTTCACGTTTTTCACCTTCTTCTCTCCCTCAATTCTTCTGCAAATATTTGAAAGAAATATTGAAACTTCATTGGGGTAAATTCAAAGAAAGTCTGAGAAGAATTTGTTCTAAGGTAAGAACTCAATTTTTTTTGGTATTTCTGAAATTGTAATTCTCTTCCTTAATCTGACTATCATAATTTTGTCTAGGACTTTTCTTTTGCTTTGAAATTTTAGTATGATGTTCATATATGTGCTACGTGATGTTCCTCCAAATTTCAAGATAATCGAATTTTTTTATGATAAGTTATGAATTTTCTTCTCTCTGTTACTCATAGTAAATTATTGTTGTTTGGTTATGTTGCACAAATATATGGATGTTGTTCTTAATGCAAATGAATGCTATTTTTCATGAAATTTGACAAATATGTTCATGTAGTTGTTAAGTTATGGACTGAAAATTTTGGTGATGATTCGATGAATGTTTTATGTGATATGAGGATTTTTAGACTGTTTTATCGATAAATTGTTGAACTTTTATTGTGTAATGTTTTAGAATAATTAAATGATTTTATTTGGTGATGAGAATTTTTGGAGGTATTGTATTGTATGTTTAAAAGTTGTCATATAAATTTTAGAGTCATAGTAATTTTATTTAATTTATTGGATTATGTTAATTGTATGAAACTCACTGTTCAATATGGTGAAGATTGTTTTGTTCTGTTGTCCTATGCATGTTATGGTTTGTTTTGGATTTTATTTAAAGGTGATTCTTGGACATGTCATAGTTTTATGTGTCTATTATATGTGTTAATTTTTGTGGATTTTTCTACAGCCTTAATAATGTGATAAACGAGCCTGAGTATAGAGTTGCTCACTGTTTTGTATTGCTGGCAAATTTTATGTTGTATGTTGTATGTTGTATGACTTGTTTTGGATGCCAAATGAAATTTTTATGACCAGTAAAAAATCATGGTAATATGTTTATATGTTAACTTTGTTCTTGCCAAATTTGGTGCCCTAATTGTATAGGAATGTTAAGTTATAGAGTTATGAATTCTTAGTGGTCAGGAAGCATTTATGTTGACAGTTTTATTTTAATTTCTTAAGGTTAATGAAACATATTATAAATTTATGTTTTCAAGAGAGAAATCTATGTGTGATGTTATATGGAAATAGATGTTATGTTGTGGTGATTAATTCATTGAAAATATATGTTAATTGTTATTTTTAAATGAATGTATGACATGAACATAATATGAAGCGAGCACATCAAGACCGCGGCGTCATCACCCACAAATTGAGGTTAAGTAAGCTACACAAGTAAGTACATTCTCACCTGCAACATGATGTAGTTTATGAAAAGATTGGAATTTATGTTTATGATGATTTCTACGAAGATTCTTTGATGGTTTTAATTGATGTTTTATTATGAAAGATTGATTTATCAAAAGTTATGCATGTATGATGATGATGTATTTCAAAGTATGAAGTTATAAATATAGATATATATGTATCACCTAAATAAGTGTTGCATACCCAACGTTATGATAAGTTTATGTTATGATGTCATGTTTGGTTTGGGATTAGCTACCCCTCTCCTCTCATGCGGCGCGCCAACAATGATGATAATGGTGCAACACTTGGACCTTAAAAATAAAATGAACAAAGTTTTAATATGGATAATATGATGAAAGATATGTTCCTTAAGAAATTATGCATAGTGCACTATTATGATGATGCTTATGGTTATTATGTTCATAAAATGTTTATGTTGTAAGATATGAAATGTATTTACTAAGCTTTAGCCTAATTAGATTTATATCATGTTGCAGATAAGGGTAAGAGAGCCATGAAATAGGTGGAGGACATTGACAAGCGTGTAATCTAAGAACGATGAATTGCAAACGAAAAAAGGCCAAAAAGGGGATTTAAATATATAATTTTTTTTTAAATTTGAGTATGTTTATTTGATGAGTTTTAAGAATTTATGAACTATGTTTTATTTTCTGAGTATACTTATTTCCGCACTTTAAAATATTGAAACTTGTTTTAAAATAAATTTTGATTTTTGACAGATGGTCGGCCTGTCGACCATTACTGGTCGATCTACCGATACAATGATCGGCCTGCCGATTACCCTATACCGGCCTGCCGATCTTATCAAATTTTGAAACCTGTTTCGCAAGGCCTCGAGCAACCTGCCGATGGTTGACCATCGGTTTGCCGATCGAGTTCACCCTGCCGAACTGTGTATGAAGATTTTTTTTTAAAGATGTTTTAAAAGTTATTCAATTTTACATTGGTATTGATAAATTATTTAAAGGATGTTTATGATCTAGTAAGTTATTATAATAGAAGAAGTTATTAAATATTGATATATATAAAAATATATATATATGTATGGATTTGGGTGTGTTTTCCAAATTATAATTTCAAATACATGTTTTTATTTATAATAGTTTTGCTTCAATTGATGATAAAATAAATGAATGTAAGACATCTGTAAGGGGGCGTTATAATTTCCCCATGCGAACCAGTCACCGTTGTCGCCCGTAACAAGAGAGAGAAAGTCGACTCAAGGTTCAATGATGGCAACTCTAGCGAAGGTGTGACCTGCTCCTTTGAGCGACTCCACGTGACCTGCTTTCAACAACTTCAAGGACGACGCATTTGAAGAGGAAAGTAGACGGAAAAACCAAAGAAACAAGTGAAGAGAAGAAGGAAGGAAAAAAAGAAAAAAGAAAAAGAAAAAGAAAATCAGAGAAGACTAGAAAGAGAAACATGGAAAGAGAAGAGAGAGGAGAAAGAAGGGGGCAGAGAGGAGAGTGAAAGATGAGAACAAAGCCCTAAATTAAATTAGGTATATTTTTGTAATTCAATTAGTTCATAAATCTATATTTATATTTTTTTGGCCTAGTTATTTACTTTGTTATAGACGTGATCTATTAATTTTTATTCTTCTATAAGGATGTTCTATTTCTCTCATTCTCCCTTAAATAAATGACCACAACTTTTTTAAATTAGACAAATGACTTTTTATCAGTAATAAATTTGAGTTTATGTGATAAACTTGTCAAGTTTATCAATAATAAACTCAAGTTTATCGAGTTAACACTGTTAAATTTGAAGAGTGTGTTAGAGAAACTCAGTTTATCACAGATAAACGATCATTTGTCTAATTTAAAATAGTTATAGTAATTTATTTTAAAAAGACTATTAAAAAGACCACCTAGTTCAAATTCCTAAAAATATATATCTATTCCATATACTAATATCGTAGACCATAGACATTACATCCTAAAAACATGTATGTTATAAGTAGCTTTTTTGTTGCTGGATTCTACCTATACCATCTGCTACAAAAATGCAACCATGATCATGTACATTCTGTTTTGAAGAGGACATTTTTTTTGTTGTATATACATATTACATTGTATAGATTAGATCTTGAATACTAGCTATATCAGCTGCCACAAAAACGCAGACATAGTTTTTGATTATGTAGACATTGTATATATTTGAAATGCAAGCAACAATGTTCATATGAAAGTGTGAATTTTTTCCTAGAATGTAAAAAAGGGTTTATTCTCTCTGTTGTTTGTCTATGTTATGATTCACTATCAGAGATTTGAGATTAAATCTTTGTAATTTTTATTTTTCATACTTCATTACAATTATGGCTGTTTGTTTTCTATATCAAAACTCTCTTACATTCCTTGTTATAAAGAGTTTGAACTTTTAGTTCAACGACACCCTTTTTTTTAAAAAAATAAAGTATTTAGTTGTATTAATTCCCAGAAGCCGTACCGGCACTTGCAAAAGAAGCAATACAAATAGAAAAATTTTCTAGCCAAAAACGATCCTCATTAAAGGAAATCGCATTTTGAACAAGTGTGTGGGCTGCCACATTAGTACTCGGAGCGATATGACAACATTTGAAAACAACAATGTTCATTTACTTCGTTTATTCATTAAACTTTTAAGGTTCGTTTGATAAATAGATTCGTATTGTATTGATTTAAATTATTTTAATTTGAGTTGTGTAATTTGTAATTAAAGTTTGGATATGCATTTAAAAAGTTAAAATGAATAAAGAATAAAATTAAAATTTATGTTTGGATAGATAGTTGAAAAAATTTTTGAATTATTAACAAATCTAACAAAGTCTTAATGTTCATGATCTTAAAAAATATACAATATGAATCTTGACTTATTCCTCTCTTCATTAAGAACGCCGTCTCAATCGAAATTAAATGAAGAAATTATGGTTTTTTTCTTGAAATATATGAGAGAGAATTTTAACTTTTATCTCAACAAACATATCTAAGTCCAAAAAATTTAAAGGGGCTAGAATTTTAAAAACTTGGATTTAAAAGATTCAATTGATTTAAATTTTTGAAAAAATAAATATATATTCAAATGATTCTAAAGATTTAAATCTAAAATAGTAGCCGAATATGTGAAATAAATGACTTCTAGGCTCACAAAATATACCATCAATCAAACACGTGCCTTGCATGTGCAGCTTTTCCTAGTATTATTATATACGATGGAAAGGTTCAGGGAGTTGTTTCGCTCCACACGGGTGGAGCAATCACCCGTCAAATGTCAACCGTTCAGAACATCTAAATGGCTGTGGATGAATAAAAGGGGTGTAATTTGGTGCGCAACCAGCATCATTAGTTATTCGGCTGATCCATTAAGAAGCTTTTTTGTTTCACCAAATGAAAATTTTTATATTTACGTGCAATAAAAATTTTTTATATTTACTTACCCAATTGTGGCCAAGTCAAAAAGAGGAAAAATGAGAAACTAAGCACAAGACATCCTTTCAAAAAAAAAAAAAAAAAAAAAAGCACAAGACGTTGGTTTATTGTTGTTGTTGTTAGAAAAGCTTTCTATACAAGACAATGGCTTTGAAGCAATGGAAATTGTTCCATATACAAGCTTAAATTATTATTAAATTATGATTAACCAAAAGTCACAACTTAGAAATTTTTTTTCTCTTTATGAATGTCACAATCATTTTGTGATCTTGTTTCGAAACAGTAAAAAATCAGATGACTTAGAAATTTTGTCGATAAACAACCTTTTAATTAAAAAAAAAAGCTTAAAATTTTTGTTCAATTTAGTAATATTTTCCTTTTTAATTTTTAAACAAAAAACGACGTTTTCTTTTATTTTTTGCTTTCAATTAAAATACATTTTGTTAACTCTTTTTTGGAAACAAATATCACGTTTGGTGACAAAGGCTTTAAACATATTCCTTGAGAAAATAAAAGGTTTGTTTGATGTGCATGTTAGAAATGGTGTAGTTTTAAATTATATGGTTTAAACTGTATAGTTTAAACTGTAATTTTGACTTAATGTTTGGAATATAAAATTTTAAAACGAGAAAAAAACATCACATCAAGTTTAAAATGAGAACTGATGTTTAAAAAACTACTGTTTATAAAAGAAAAAATGAAAATAAGAATAGTTTTTACTGTAAAAAATGGTTCAAACCATGTAAACTTAAGGGAGAAAAGTTTAGATTTTGATTGTTTTAGCTGGTTTAAAACTGTCTCTATTGTTTGAACTAGCCTTAGTTATTACTTTACCAGTAATTTAAACCGTCTCTATAATTTAAACCACTCTAAACCCATACGCTAAATACCATCAAACCTCGCAAACCACGGTTTGACATGGTGGTTAAAAAGTTACGCAGTCTACAGGTAGCAGTAGTTATGACTAGTGCTTGGAAACTCAACTAATTTGAATCTTGATAAATAAACTTAAAAGCTATAGTCTACCTCGTTAAATTATGGTAAATAACCTATTTCAGTTGATAATCCTATACCTTTCCCAAAGAATAATTTGCATAAAAAAAATCTTGTACATTAAAAAAAAAAAAAAGATACGTTGTTATTGCACATGTTATGTCTGCATGTTCTAATGTTACATCGTGCTATTCAATGTACAAAATTCAAGCAAATAAAATTATAGATCAGTTTGCACGGTTACTTGAATGCCCTGCATCGAATGAAAAAACTACATGAACACCAGGTCACCCAAAGAGATCAACCGACAATTGCCATTATTATCTAACCACCCATATAATATATCCACTTGTCATTTACTTTGCAAGAAAACAAACCATTAAACATCAAAATCCCTTCGAGTGGATCTTAGTAAAATCCGAACGGTTTATATGTGTGTGTGTACAATGTAATGGAAATAATAAATAAGGGGTCATTATTATTATCTCAATGTAAAATAATTTTGATAGTTTTTCTGATTAGAGAAAAACTATGGGTAAAATTACTTTGAATCCATAGAATTTGTTTTGATTTATTGTGATCAAAACGGAAGATTAGAGATAAATAAAATCTTGAATTTGAATTAGATTTAAATAGCTGGAATTAGATTTTATTTGGATAGATCTAAATTTAGAATTTAGATCTAAGGTAGTTACCAAATCCCTGACCCTAGGGACAAATCATAAATGGATAAATGGTATCTATTTGATTTTGGGTAATTATCAAAAACCCTAATCTTGCGAGAAAAAGTTAAAAAAAATAAATTTATTAACTTTCTCAGTGGGAGAAAATTATGGATAAATTGTTTTTGGAATAGAGAAAGATAATTTGACTTATTGTGGTCAAATTATAATATAGGAAAATGAAATTCTAGGAATTTTATTGGAAAGGATTATTTAGAAAATCAAAGGACATAAAGATAGATCCATGAAGGGGATGCCAAAGTGAAGGCCGATATATGTTTCAGTTTATTTTTGCAATCTTTATTTTCTTTTTTCTAGGTGGAGCTATAATGTTACGATCATATGTACATATTGCTTATTGTCATGTCTTGCTATGCTTGTTTGCTTTATGATGCAATTTGTAATATGTTTGATAATATGACATGTAGAATAGGAAATGTACTTAGGATATTTGGCATGGTGGTGGGAACCATTAGTTAGAACCGTTTTTACTGTAGTATGTGAGAGCTTTATATTGTAGCAACTTTTTTTCTTTTTACTGTAGCTTGTGAGGGCTTTACACTGTTCATAACTAAGTTAGTGGTATAAACCACCCAATGCCAAACATCCAATAATTAATTGGTATAATTTTTAGTTTTGACGAAAACAAACAATTATTTATGTATAACTAATAATTTTAATTTGAGTATGAGGCTTCATGATTGTTAAAGAATTTTAAAAACTCAAGACTGCTTGAAGTGGATATTAAGAAAATGTTCAGAGCTTATTGCACGAAGATGGTTTCGTAAAATTGAGCAATTGGAGCTTGAAGATATAGAGTACGATATGTTTTTGTGCTCGTATGATGTTAGAGCAAATATAGGATTTTTATCAAGATTTTTAGCTCAAGTTTTGATCATAACTATTAGTGTCGAAAGTATTTCTGAACTGGAAAAATCTTAAGTCTTATAGGCTAAAAGTTGAAAAGCATTTTTGAAATTTATTGTGATTTTTCAAAATGTTTTTCTATTATTTTTTAAAGCTTAAAGTTTAATTTTTGGCATTAAAATTGACTAGTTTGGAAATTTTTCTTTAATTTCATCAAAATTAGACTTTTTGCATTTTGGGGGTTTCTGATCACTGTAGCCAAATTGAGTATGTGCATGGAAGTTGACCGGATCCCTTAAACGGCTAGATTTTTAGCTGTTAGGAACAAGCCTCCAACAACTAGTAAGCTATTTTTTTTTTTTTTTTTTTTTTGAGGTATAAAAACCTCCTTTGCAACCTTGGGGACACTTTTTCACACCTTGAACTTACCTTCAATCATATTCTAAGTGTTATTCTCTCCAAAATACTTTTTGATAATCTTTGAGCAAATAAATCATCCCCTGAACTAAAACTTGTCTAAAATTATCATTAAGTGCTTCTACATCTCCTTTGTCATTTCAAATTGTATTCAAACTCTTTGTATTAGGTGCTAGTAAGTGAAAGTGTATTTGAAATCCTTAATAGAACAAGTGTGGTAGGTTTCTAGGCCTTTTAATTTTAAGGTTGTTTGATGAGCCAATCTCCATAAAAAATTAGAGGCTTGTAGAGGTTTAGTGTGCCTCAGCTAGAAGATGTCACTTTTTTGTACATGGAGTGATCATACCGAAAATCGATCATAGTGGAAGAGTCTAAGTTGAGAACCAGTTGGCTGCAGTGGACATAGGCACATTACCAAAACACTATAAATTGTGTTTGCCTACTTCTTTCCCTACTTTTTTTTTACATTTTTGCAAGTTATTTTTTTTATTGATACACTCTATTTGTGAGTATTTGCTTGATCTATTGCATTTAGTAACTTGCTCATTTATTGGTTGAAGTTGGTTCTTTTGTGCTTTTGGTTAAAGGTTTTTCGATTTACTTTCATTTACTAGTTTTGTGATCGACTCTAATTTTCTAATAGTTGAAAAAGTTCTTAAAACCCAATTCACCCCCTCTTAGGTAGTCATTCTACTCTGTTCACAAGCATGGTTGTGGATTCCTCTCTTGTCTGTGAGTGTACTTCAAACCATCATCAGAATTTTCACTGTTGTCGATTGGGTTGTATCCTTTCGCTTTAGTTTTTGTGTTTGTCAAATAAAGACATTGATGTTTATGCTCTATGTGTGTTTTTTTTTTGCTTGGCTATTCTATTGTAATAACGAAGGTAATTTCCTAACCTTCAGTCTTGGTTTGTATTTCACCTTTGTTGATTAATAACATTGTGTGTGATGACTGGTGGCTAGTTTTGAATCTATGTTGGGTTATATGCGTCCTTACTAAGATAGGTTTGATTTTGCTTGAGTGGTGTTACCCGTTGACTGTAGTGGTGCCTTGTAATGAGCCATTAAAGAGCTCTATTATAGATATCGAGCGGGTCATTCTTCTTTGAATCTTGACGTTGTCTTTTGTCCCTATACTTTGTTTGATTTTCACTTGTAGATCCTGTCATTGTCCAGGATCATTTGTGCCTATAGTAGGCGGAGTTATGCAATTTTGTTTATATTATTTTTAGTTGAATAAAGTTTCTTAAAAAAATGATAATTAAGGAACAAACTTGCTTCTCTGCAACAAAATGCCAGGACAACAAACCATATAATCAAGCTCTTCAAACTCTATAATGTCCAAAAAAACTAGGACTAAATCAGGGATAAATATTTTCTCCTTTTTCCTTGCATTCTCTTCATTTCATTACCCTTTACCCTAATACCCAACCGAAAAGACATGCAAAAAAAAGGAAAAAAAAAAAGAAGATCTTTATAGCCTTGTCCACAACTTCAATTGTGCAACTCAAGCTCTTATTGCTGTGTGATTTAATTAAAACGGTACACATTTAGACACCACGGATAGTGCTCTAGAAGTGAGCACTATTGTAGATTTTCCCTTAAAATAATGGTTTGACTGTTTTGTTATTTGTTATATCAATCTTGTCTTTTCTACAATATCTATGATTGTAAGTTATGCATATATATAATTTTTTTCTTCCACTTGAATGAATGTCCAACCTTATTAAAAAGGAAAAAAAAAAAAAAAGGCTTTAAACGTAGCCACTTTTGTTTGTGATATAGAGTTCGAATTCGGAAAAAAGCATGCTTTATCATTTCTTTTGCTTCGAATAAACAAGCTTATATTAGAAAGAATTTGTACTCTTTAAAAATTTAAACAAGCTTATATTTTACAAAATTTGTAATCTTCACGTAAGCTTTCTCAGGTTGCTCTACATCATCCGTTGTTCTTGACAACTAGGAAAAGGCGTCGCTATAACATTTATTGGTTAGTCTGTAACTTCTGCAAACATTTATAACGCCCAAAAGTGAGGTTAATAGTTTTAAATAAATTAAATAAAGTTCAAAAAATAAAAATAAAATTTTAAAACAAATTTATCCGAGTCTTAAATGAAAACTTTTAAATGAAAATAAAAATATAAACAACAAATAAACTATAGTTTTATGTAGTACTTTTAATTTAATAATACAAAACTGTCATCATTATTATTTCAACTCTCAATACAACGTAATACAATTACGAATAGTAACATACAATGCTTACATTATCATAAAGAACATTCTTAATAAACAGAGAGATTTCAGCTGAGCATAGTTTCATACCTTTCTCAACTATGTTTCTTGTCACTATTTCACACTTTGTGAGTCCTGAAAAGATGAAAGTATAGGGGAATGGGCGACAACATGCTCAGTAGGAAAAACTATTATCAACTTTAGGTTTTTATCATTGCCACATTAATACCTACATAGTTAGTTAGTTCTTAACATTATTCATTAATATTATCATGTTCATATCCGGTAGATACCCTATGATTATTCTTACCAAGTTCCATTCATACATATATACACACACACATATTAGTTCATGATTTAATAATGCTCATTTGTATCCACTGTGCAATAGAAAATTATATCACTCAACTCAATGAAACCCAAATGGGTGCACTTGACCACTCTACAATCATTCCAACAATGTCTGATGAGGGGAGATCAAGCCTCGGATCCTCATCAAATCGATTCATGTACAGTGAGTGCTATGACTTTCGACCCAAGAGAGCGTCATCACCTCTTCCCTATTTTAGCTTTTAGGGGGAGCGTCATCACCTCCTCCCTATTTTAGGTTTTAGGGTATTCATGCCCAAGGACATAATCGCTACCCTCTTCACATTTTATCATTTCTTTCATGACTACTATTGTTATGTAAAGAGTAAATTTTTGAACCATGCTTTTCAATTTATTCAATACGTGTCAAATCAATTTATTCCTCGTTGTACATTACAGGACGAGTTCATGCTATTATGTCATCAGTGATATTTATATAATAACAGTTCAACATATATAAATATCTTTCAATTTAAAGAACCAATTTTAATTCTACAAAACTTCACAAAAGATGAGTAACAAATTCTCTACCTTTTAGCGAATACAATGCTAATAATTTTCAGCTCACGAAACCAAGTTCACTACGTAAGCTCCAAGTACGTTATTATCCTACGATGTATAAAATAATTATACTTTAACTTAATTCCTAGTCTATAATCATGTTAATTTACCTTCCATTCTTATTAGTGTGCCATAATGATCAATACGCTCAAAATACGCATACAAACTTAAACGCATAATTTAATTTTAATAACAACCAAAATTGATCCATATTCCAATTTAAAATGTTCTAAAAATAATTTGAAACAAAATAATATGAGATTAAAATATTTTGGAATAAAACATTTAAATAAAAATTTTGTATTAGGGTTGGGTTAATCTGACCTATATTATATTAAATAGCAAGAGAATTGACAAAGGAATAGAATTAGCAAAATAGTGGAAGGCATCATAAGATATTAGGAGGTTGTAGTTCAAGTCCTGAGGAGAGCATGTTTTTAGTTTTATTTTCTATTTAATGAAACAATATGTAGTTTTTGTGAAAAATGACCTAAAAATTTTACACAAAGAACCCCAAATCTGAATTTTGAGCTTTTTTTTCAAATCTTAGTTTTCTAAGAGCTTTGTAAGCATAAAAACAATGTATTAGCAATATATAATAATCTCTACACAATATAAACTCATTTTCATAGATTTTCATACAAAAACATAATCAAAACCTAAGTTTTGAGTTTGAAAAGCTTACCTCAAATTTAAGCCAATTACTAGGGTGTTAGGTATAGTGGTGAGAACCATTGGTTAGTACTGTTTTTACTATAGCATGTGAGAGCTTTACACTGTAGCAACTTTTTTCTTTTTACTGTAGCATGTGAAAGCTTTACACTGTTTAAAACTGAAATAGTGGTTAAAATCACTCCTTGCCAAACATCATGTACATTGTTTTGATTACCCAAATCCTTTTGTTTCCAAGCTCTATGAGTTGTTAGAAGGTTGTTTTTGTGGGTTTGGATAGAAAATGGCTTGAATTTAGCTTGATGGTTCTTTGATGTCTCTCTGTTATTAACTTGTTGTAGGTGTAGAAAAGAAGCAGAGGGAGAAGGAAAAGAAGGAAAAAGAAAGGAAATGAAAAGAAAAAGAGAAGAAGGAGAGAATAAAAATAAAGAGAAAGGAATCAACACCCTTGACTCAAGGGATGTTGTTTGATTTGGAGAGGAAAAAGACACGGAGGAGAGTGAAGGCAAGTCTCTATCAGAGACTTTGGTACACAAAATGCCAAATGACATTTTTTGTAATTAAATAAAAGTTTCAAGGGCATTTTAGTGATTTTGGACAATAGATGTAGAAAAATTTTAACAAACTTAAAAATTGGTAAAAATGAAACAAAATTTTAAAAAAATTTATTTGGCACACTAATAATTAATTTAGTCACAAATTATACCAGTTAAAATTAACAGTTATTATAGTTTTACCCTCCTTAAAAGAAATTTTGTCCTCAAAATTTCAAATCTAATGATACTAGTAAAAATCAAAAATCTGTTATGATTTTGCTTTCAACTCTACGCCCTCAATGTTATTTATCCCCAATACAGGTTATCATATCTTTATTTATTTACTTGAAATATCAAACTTACTCTAAATACTTAATTCCTCGATAAGAGTATTACTAATAGGTTCTGAATGTACAAGACCACAGTATGTTTTAGGGATCTGATTAGAAAAGTACATATGCTAATCATACAATTTTTTCAATCCTTCACTATCTCTGGACCGTGGTTTACAACTTTGTTAAGGAGATTACTAAACATATTCTTGTGTACTTTATTTTTGGGTTCCTTTTTCTTTCTAAGTAAAAAAAGTCACAGATGATTGATTTTATATTCCAACTAATAAACTAAAACATAATCATTAAATATATAGCACAAGCGCTTCTATTTAAATCATACATTAAAATCATACATAGAGATATTAGAAAGAATCTTGCAATTGCAAGCAAACTCGACGGGTTCTTCAATAAACGGCTACTCTCATGACACCAACATTTAACCCAAATAATACACTTATATGTTTCTATGGAATATCCCCACAATTAACTTTGGTACTTCCACAAAACATTAACAAAATACCATA
>CAMOHE010049445.1:0-42631 GCA_946598075.1 Artocarpus hirsutus
GAGATTTTAGTATTTCTAACATTATGAATTTATTGATTTAGTTCGAAATTTATATTTTTAACTCGTATCCTTCCCAAAAGATTTTCTTAATTCGTCTTTGATGGTATAACAAAAGGTCTATTAATGATCTTCTTTTCTCAATTATCCTCTTTCAGTCGTTAAGCAAAAATTATCGTCTCCATTCTTTAGGCCTTTCTAGTACAAAATAATCGCATGCATCTGACCCAAATTAAAACGTGGATTGAGCCTATAAATTGAGCAAGAATGATGATGAAATCAAGACGAGAAATTGAGAATTTCACTTCACGGGGAAGTGAGAGCCTGGAAGAGAGGCATAATAGTCATTACAAATCGGACTGTGTGGTGATAAAGATGTTTTTCTTTTTTCTCCGCTCAGAATGTGTTTAGGAATCGATATGCCATAGCGTGATTTTAAGACCCTTGCATGATCGATATGTTGTGTAGCTTTAGAGGTGTGGTCACATGAGTGAAACTATGTCGATTCTTTGAATAGAATTAAGACAGGTCCTTTTTGTTCTAGTAATAGGCCACGAGATTTCCAAAGTAATGAAAGGTCCTTTTTGTTCTAGTAATAGGCCACTAGATTTCCAAAGTAATGAAATGGAAGGCAGCAAGAAGCTACCAATGATCCCCTAAAAATAAAAAGAGAGGCATAAAGTAAAGGAAGAGGGAAAAAAAAAGTTAAAAAGATGTCAAAACTAACGGAGAAACTGAACTTAACCATAACATTAAAACAAAAGGTATAAATTTACTGCTAAATTTATCTTTGCAATTATTTAATCTGGGCCTTTTTAGTAAATGATTGATGTCTAATTTATTGGACAATTACATATAATAAATATTGAGAAAACTACATGGAATATTACCATATGAGCACCCTTTATTAAAAATGTCCCCCTCTTTTGCACTTCTCAAAACTGTCTTATTATAATTGTTTTATTTTTAATTTGATTTATTAAACGACATAATTGTTCTGATAGAAAACAAACCCTAATTTAACTCACATATACCCAAATCTCCCTCACTCTCTCTCTGCGCATGATTTCCCTCTCTCTCCTCCCTTGCTCTCTTCGATCTCTCTTCTTTCATATCTCTCTCTTCACGTGAGCTTACCATCCCAAAACCGCTGACTCCATGTCTCGTCGTAGCTTAACTCGTTAGTGGTTTATTAATATATCACTAATTTCTAATAAAGGGCAGCTTTAGTAAGCGGTTTATTATAGGACTTTTTTAATAAGGTGGTGCATTTGGGAGGAATTTTTGTAAGTTGTTCATAAATATTTGATTTCTTTATTTGTATAATACCCTTTTAACTCCCTCAATTTTTTTCCTTCTTTTAGATGTGTCTATCCTTTTAGACAGAGATATGATACAGATTTGCAGCATTTCTTCTAGGTTTTTCGTTTCCTTCCTGCGCTGTGTCCACTCACCAATCACTATCAGCTTCTAATTCTATTTTTATCTTTGTGCCTTCGACTGTGTACTTAACCATCTCTAAGCAAATGAATCCTTTTTCTTCAAAAACAAATAATAATAACAATAACAATAGAAAAAAAAAATAAAAACTCTTCAAGCAATAATAGGACCCTATAATTTATATGCGAAGATTTTTTACATGCAAATTCCAGAGACATTTTATGCATTAAAAAACTTGGCTTGCAAAGAAACGAACAGTATAAAATTTGGGTAGTTTGGTATTATTCTAACCTTTTTTATTTTAGGGCAAGTATTAGTTTGTAACTTTAAAAGTTACTTTTGTGGGATTTTGTTCAACTACTTTTTAAGAATCACAAGCAATCTCTTATTGCTTCTCAAGTTGTTGCAAAATTGTATTACTTGTTTAAAGGATTATTTGCACTCAATTACACACTTTGATTCCCAAAAATATGTTTTAGAAAATTGCTCTGAGCTTTAGTTTTTTGACATCTTTAATCCTGATACTAAAATTGAACTTTTAATTCTAAAATTTAAGATACATACATACATATATATATATATATATATGTAATCACATTCTTGATGTATATGGGCCGAAAGTTTCACATAAATAGTGGCATTAAACTCAAAATATTCAAGTTTTTAGTAGTTTTTAATCACAATGAAGAGACTAATATATATATATATATATATATATATATAATAAAAGGAGACTATTCTATATATAGTAAAACAATTTCTATAAAACTTTCAGTTACTATGTGATTAATTATCTTTGTTTAATTTAAGAAATCTTTCATCAATTTGTCATGAAAAAAGTTTAGCACCAAAGTGTCACATGGTCAGAGTTAGTTCTAAGGATTCTTTTGTAAAATCCTTTTGGAAAATCATCATTAATGTCATTTTTCAAGATTTAATTTTTATAAATACCATATATATTTATATATGGCAGAACTTACCATATTATATGAATAATAATATGGCATAACTTTTTTTAAGTGTGGCATGAATAAAAAAAAAAAACCTTTAAAAGTATGACATAAAATGTAATTTTCTCATCCTTTTATGTGCCACTCAACTCTGGATTTTTCATAGCTTTCTTTTTTCATACATCGTTTGCAAAATATTTGTGTGAATTTTCTTTCTTTTTTTTTTTTTTTTTTTGAAATAGGATTGGTTGGAATTAGGCTTAATTTTTGTTATTGATTGACATATGAATCCACCTATTTTGTGACAAGAGAGAATTTTGAAGTTGAAAATTCAGATTCAAATGGCTCGATTGAGCCCAAAAGAAGGACAAAAAAAAAAAAAAAAAAAAAAAAGATTCTTAACACAAACGTCTACGCACGTTTGTTAAGTGTCCAAAATTCAAATCCCAATGCTAGCATAAGCCAAATTATATGCTCTTAAGACTTCAAAAGACTTTTATCTGACATGACATATGGGTTGAGTTTGAACTATTTACAGTGTAAAACTCTCATATATTATAATAAAAAATTTCTTACATGTTATAATATTTGAGTTTATTTTTTGAATTCAAATTATCCATAATTGAGATGATGATTAAGGCTACTCCTTATCAAACAGGCTAGTGTCCAAAATTCAAATCCCAATGCTAATAAGAGCCAAATTATATGGACTCCAAGAAGCTCTTAAGATAAATAAAAAGACTTCAAAAGAATTTTTCCTAATATTTGAGAGAAGAGTTGAGTTTGAACCATTTACAGTGTAAAAATCTTATATGCTATAGTATTTAAATTTATTTTTTGAATTCAAACTGTTTTCTCAAATACTTTTATCTCTTAATGCCCATGACACACCATTATATGAATTTCAAAAGACTTTAATACAAATATCAAGTCTTCAAAAGACTTTTCTAGTCGATAACTAGAAGTCCAAATGCTGGTGGTAAGTCGAATAGTATTGTATAATTCAAAATCATATTCTTGGTTTTCTCTCTCTCTTTCTCTCTCTCTGTAGCACTCGTTTAAATTTCAATTTCATTGGAAGGTCAGTTAGGTGGCTGGCCTTGCAAGTTTTATTGACGAAATTGCAATGGAAGTTCTAATTATGTCCCCACCCAAAAAGATAAGAAAATGGGAAGAAAACATTTTGTCCCTTTTTGTCTAAGAGACAAAAAAATGAAGTAGAATTTCAAATGTTTTTAAATTAGCCGTCAAAACAGATTTTCTTACTCTAAGAAAAATCTACAAGAGAACAAGAAACAAATGAGCGCAGCTACATTTTCTTCTTGATATTGTCACATAGGTGGGTGCATGAATTAAAACCACTTTCTTCAACTTTCCCTCCCCACCCAATTGACTCAGATTGAGTTTTGAGAATTCAAAAGCTTGTTTTGTGAATCCAAAACTTTTCACCTTTTTGACTAAAGCAATTTCATGTGTAAGAATCCTAAGTCTAATTCATACTATTCCTACACATTGAAGTTAGCTACTTTTTTACTTGCCCTCACTTAGAGAAATTGACTTTGGTTTGAGAACAGGAACAAAAAAGTAAATGAGATAACCATACAAGCCACTAATTAATTTATTAATTTATAAGGTGTTTGATAAATTAGTTTGAAAAAATAAAACGGTTCAAAAATTATACCATATGAGAGCTTTATAGTATATTATCGTAGTTTTTTGTTTTACATTTAGCATGTAAGACTTTACATTATTATTAGTTTGAATCGGTTTATCAAACAAAAACTTAATTTTTAAAAAAATTATTCTTCTATTTTCGAAAGTTAAAAGCTACAAAGTGCATTTTAAATTTAAGAAATGTATTTTACTTTATGTAATTAACAAGGACTTTCCAAACGAATAGCAAGTCCTAATGTCCCATCCTTTCACCGGCTATGCCACGCACAAAAGTGTAGTTATTGCTTTCCCATCAACTCTTTTTTCAACTTTATGGATTGCACATCATATTTTCTTTTTTCTTCTCCAAAGAAAAACACGTGATAAAATAAAAATTCAATGGGATCGAACTTACAAGCTCAGCTAATATCATATTTCTTCTACAATAAATGGTATGCAACAACATTGTTTTTGGTTTTAAGAGGATGTTTAGCACGGTGGTTAGAACAATTGGTTAAAATTATAAATATTATAGTATATAAGAGCTTTATATTGTAGTAACTTTTTTTCTTTTATTGTAACATATGAAGGCTTTACATTGTTTTTAACTAAAAGGTCAATTAGAATTAACTTTGTTAAACAAGCTAATATAACAACTTTTTTTTTTATTATAGCATATAAAAGTTTTACACTGTTTCTAACTAAAAGTCAGTTAAAATTAAACTTTGTTAAACGGGTTAATGTTAGGGATGCATATTATTTATAGCATGGCAAGCCAAAAGTTACGGCAATGTTTGTCATATTATTAAGTAAGAACCCGGATTTCTAAGTTTCGATCCGTGGAACAAATTATTGATTACTACATCAATCTTAGCGCTGAACCTTTTTCTTATGTAAAGTCCTTACGAAAATTTTATCTGATTTATAACATATATAATATAATAGTATTCAAAAATAAATACGTTTTTAGTATTAAAAAATTTGCCAAAACTTATATCATCACTTAAATAGTACTCAAAAACCTATAATTTACTAAATTTTCAACATTAGTTAAAACAATAATAACAACAACATAACTCACAAAGAGAGAGAGAGAGAGAGAGAGAGAGAGAGAGATTGAACTCGAAGTGGGAAATGAGTGGTGGTTGCACTGCCAAACCTTGACGGCACGTAAACAAAAAATTAAGTCAACCGAATTGTCAGTATCGATGCTCTTTTCCTTCCCCATCGAAAAACAAAACCAAAAAAATAAAAATAAAAAATAAAAACAAATTAAAAGAATAAGAATTTTTAATCAATAGAAATATATGCACTCCACCCCATGTTCACCCACTCAGTCGTCAGTCCACACGACGCAAAATTGTGCACCTCGCGTGATTATGATTAAAAAAAAATTGTGCACCTTGAAATTAAACTATAGTTTATATCTTTTTAATTGTTTATTTTCCCGGCATTCGTTTAACAAAAATAGTTCTATTTTTTTTAATGATTTTAACTATTTTTATTATAATATTTTTTTTACAAAATTTAAATTAAAATGTGATTTAATTTATGAAAAACAGTTTTAACCTCTTCTAAACATTTATTATACATTTTTATACACTGAAAGCATCGACATTTAAAGGAATTAAAAGGAAAGTCGGAGTGTTACTTATGTGTGTTTGCCGACAAAGGTAAGTTCCAAAGTTCCAAAGTTGTGCTAGGGTCCTTCTTGGTCTCGGATGAGCTGTACTATTATAGTGAAATAATCCCTATTTCAAAACACAAATATTATAAGCATTTATATGACGTTGTCTTTTATTATATTATATATTACATATTTGGGCCGTTTGATTCATATCGTTTGAACAAAAATTTTAAAATTTTTTTTAAAAAAAAAATTGCTTTGAAATATTATGGTGGAATCTATATAACAAAAACGACAATTTCTTATTCAAAATGAGATTGCGTGCAAAATTCATCTCTTGTTCTGTTATTTTATTAGGAAGCTGACATACGTTGAATTGATCTAAACAAACATTTTTGTTGAACTGCATTATGCACAAAGTTGTTTCATGTGTATAGGTTTTAGTTATCCAATTGTTTTTTAGTACATTATTTTAAGCCCTCGTAACAAATATTTATATATCAGCATATTTGATTTCACAGGTAATTCTTCTTGTCCATTATGATCAATGTTTTTTGTTGACTTTTATGCATAAAGAGTCATTTCGATTCAAGTTTTCAATTCAATCCAGCATACGATAATATCTTTACACATATTTGTTATCTTGTCGGCTTGGTCAACCTCTAGGTGTGCCGGTCAGTGAACATGGCCGGGGCATTATAAGCCTTGGCGTCGGGTCCGAGGCTACTCGGACTGATGAAGCATCTGTATATGTTGGGCTCAGCAACACGAGAAGGTATGAACAACCTAACCCTATCGTTACTCTACCACTCTGATAGCCTTTTTGCTCAAACCACTGACTTAACGTGTGTTTGGTTGGAGGGAAGGAGACGGGTGGAAGGAGAGAGATACGAGGATAGATCAAATTCCTTGTTTGATTGGAGGAAAGAAAGGGAGGAAAGGAGAGGTGGATAGATGAGCTTTTCTCTTGGACCCACTAAAATCGTTCCTTTCAATAATAAGAGGATCCACTAAATTCATCATGTTTAAATTTAAAAAGACTATTTTACCCTTGATAAAATTATTAATAAGTAGTGAAAATAGACAATATAGTAATTAGACAAAAAAAACTATCATCAACCCTTTCAACTCTCTCTGTTAAAGGATTATTATAATTTTCTTCATCTTTGACATTCCCTATCCATCCAACTCTCTCCATCCTTCATACCAAATGGAACCTAAGTATCCGAGAGTTATTACTCCACCAGTATACCCTCACCTTGAGGTAATTTTGTGGAGGTTCCTTAGCAAAATGTTGCCCAAAAACCATGTGCCACAATACACATGGTGTTGTATCTAGATGCACGAAGAAAAGCACCGGCCAAGAGGTCCAACTGGTGAGTTAGGAGAACCACCAGCCATTGCCACAAGAGGAAGTTGCCGAACGAGTTATCCGAGAAGTCATTGTTAGAAAAAAAAATAGCAAAAAAGTGTCAAAATTAACTTTTAATCCTTTTTTATGAAAATTTAGAATTTTTTAACTCATGTTGCTATGTATACAATAATTGAAGTATGGTCGACGTACCTATTTAGCAAATAAAACTTCGAAAGATCAAGCACTTCTAAGATTAATCTTGAACCCTAAACCAAAAGATCTTTCATGCTTTTCTCTTTGAATAATCAGTGTGTAGGCATACATCACACAATTCTCAAGTTCGGGTAGAATACTTCTTACAACCATAGTAGCTCTGGAATTCTCAAAACTTAAGAGGGGTGCTCAAAATTTCTCTAAAGATGAAAAGTCCTTTTTATAGTCTAATAGTCTACTTATAAATGCAATGGAAGAAATTAGAATTTCAAGATTAGTATGCGTCCACTTAAAAAATCTTTGTAGAAATTGATGAAGAAGAGATGTTGACATGAGGAAGAAGTTATCGTGTACTGTACCCTTTTTTTCTTAACATAGACTTTGTGCCATTAGTTTTCCTAATAAGGTTTTTTACAAAGGAATTTTAAGTGCAAATCCTGTATGAATAACGTACTTTTCTCCTTAACTAAAATTTTTTCCCCATAAGATTTTTCCTAGTAAGATTTTGAACGAGGCATTTTTATGTGATGAATATCCAAGGGGAGTGTTATAAATAAATTGATTTATTAATATGGATATTCATTTTTCTAATACTCTCATGATTTTTATTATCTCTACTTTAATTACTTTTAATATTTGGTATTCTATAACTTTCATATAACTCACAATGAACACTCTATTAATAATAGTTTATTGTTATAAGTCATGCCTCTTAGTCTCTCCGTATTTTATGGTTCTTGGCCAATATATATGGCATTTGAAAACTTGTATTTGTCCACAATAAGATGATGAAGAATAAGAAAATCTTTCTTTCTATTTCAATTTTTTTTTTCACATTTTCTAGTTGAACTATGTCAGTTATGCCACTTTGTCTCTTGACTTTTAAAACATATCACTTAATCCCTCAAAATTTGTTTCTTAAGCAAGTTTTCCCCTTCTATTTAACTCTGTTAGTTTTTGGATAATGTATTGCGAAATATTTTTATATTTTCCCCCTAAACTGTGTCACTTATGATATCTTACCCCCTTCCTCCCACCGACTTCCATAATGTATCACTATGTCCCCTAATTTTTTTTATTAGCAAAGAGCCTCCTTTCATCCAATTTTGGTCGGCTTTACAAGTCAATATCTTTTTCTTCTAAGTTTGGGGGGAAAAACTCAGACATAAAAAAAAAAGTTTAAAGCGAAAAAATAAATTAAGGAGAAAAGTTCAAGAAAAAAGTATTATTTTTGCAATAGACTATTCCAACAATATAAAAGAGCTTAAGAAGAAAAAAACCAGAAAATTATTTAAAAGAATGGAGCTTTTGAAAATTTTTTCAAAAAAAGAACACAGTATTTTAATTTCATGTAAAGAATCCCCTTTTGTATTTTCTTTGTATTTGTATTTGAAAGGCATATTGTCAAAAAAAAAAGTCATATGCAAGTTCTGGATATATGGATTCCTTTGATATAAAAGTCTTTGTAAAGTTGGAAGAAAAATAAATCAATTTATTAGTCAAACATAATTAGATGGAAAGAGGTTATTTGCTAACAAAGGAGGGAGGAGGGAGGGCATAATAACACATTTTGAAAGTCGGAGGTAAAAAGATATAAATGTCGTAATTTAAGGGAAAAATATAAAAATACTTTGCAAAAAAAAGTCCAAAAACTAACGGAATTAGATAATAGAGATATTTACTAATAGAACAAAGTATGAGGCAATTAAGTAGTATGTTTTAAAACTTAAAGGACAAAGTAACATAAGTGACATATTTTAGGAGAAAATATAAAAATAATCGTTCTATATCTTTTGTGTCTCTAATTTATTTATGGTTTGCAAGTTACCTATTTTGCATTTGTTTATGATAGAGAGTTTATTCTCTTTCTCATACAAGAATTGCTCTAAATATTATAGCTACTTAAATAGACATTAATATCAAGTCTTTAAATGTTTTTAATCATTTATCGTTGTTGTTGTCCACGTTGAAATTTTGCAACGCTTGATATAAAATTGCTTACAGTCATAAATTAGACCGTTAAATAGTTAATCTAACGGCTCTAACACTCATACTCTAATTGTCTTCTTTACTATAAAAATTCTCACTTTCTTTTACTGTTGGGTAAGTTTCTTCGTTCTTTTTTTCCCTCTTGATGAATGGAATGGAAACACAAATAATACATTATAACCGAATAATTTTGCTAATAATACTGTCTCATCTTTTTTTTTTTCTTTTACAATAATCATGACATTGGTTATCTCTCCTTTGTCAAAGATTCCCAAAATGAATTAAAAAAAAAAGCCAACAAGTGAGAACTTTTTTCCCAAAATGAATTAAAAAAAAGGACCACAAGTGATAACTTTTCAAACTATTAACAAAAGCAAATCCATTGAAATGTCAAAGGCCGGCAAAAAGACAAAAATAAAATAAAATAAAATAAAAGGCTTGCCCTAAAATAAATATGGCTCCGGTAGAGAGAGAATATTATTCTACAAATAAACAGAAATCCGACAAAGATGACATGGCTCTAGAGGTCCCACGCATATAATGGACCCTACATATCAGGAATCCGTCATCACTCGTTGACCAACTGATACATTTACGGTCCCCGTTGCACTTTTCCTTTATTTTTTTTTTTTTGAGGGGTCCTTTATTTTTTTAAGAAATGGACATTTGTTTATTTCCCTTTTTTTAGCAAATTTTCGCCAAGATGTGGTATTTCCCAAAAAAAAAAAAAAAAAAAATCCCCACCACAAAATTTAACAACAGAGGAGGTCCATATATGGATCATAACGAAAGGGGAAATCCGTATAAAAGATATAAAGTAATAAACGATAGATCATTTTTTAAAACAAATTTTCATGGTAAATAACATTTTTAAATATTTAGAATAAATAATAATTTACGGCAAGTAATTTATTTATTAAAATATTTATGGGATAGATTTACAATTTAACAAAATAAAAATATTTACCTCGTGCATAACTTTTAGTACATAAATTGTTTATTGTTAATTCTTAACATATGTTATTGATTGTAAATTCAGCTCATTCTTCCAAAGAAAAGGGGAGGGCATAGAAACGAGCCTGCAGGCTGTTATTTTTTAGCCAAGTCTGGTGCTTCTTTCCTCTTAAAAATATTAGAGCGCTTTCTACCGTAAGACTTTTTTTTTTTTTTTAGGAATTTACCGTAAGATATATTATGCCATAATGTATATATATGTAATATTAGATTTCACCAAACAAAGAATATAAAAGTGACAAAATTTAATACTAATTTAATGGCTATAAATAATTAATATGATTTTGTTTCTTTCGTCTTAAAAAGACTAATTAGTCTTAGTGATCCGATTGAACATATGAGTGTAAATGAAGGTTCGATTATAAATGATCTGGATAAAGACATTCCTAGTGGAAGCAATAATAGCAATTATGATTACAGTAATGTTCATCATTTATTCGGCATCAAGTACATTTGGAATTTCCTATTTGAACATTTTTTAGTTAGGGATAGTTACTCCATATATTTTGATATTGAAAATCAAATTTTTGAAATTGACAACGATGATTCTTTTATAAGTGAACCAGAAGATTCTTTTTATATTTATTAGAATTCTAGTTATCTGAATAATATATCGAAGAATGACGGTCCTCGCTGTGGTCGTTATGTGTATGATACTCAATATAGTTGGAATAATAACATTAATCGTTGCATTAGCAGTAATCTTCGTTATCAAATCTACATTGATAGTGACACTTTAACTAGTAGTGACAATTAATATAATAGTTACATTTATAATTATTGGCAAAAGAGGGAATAGTAATGAAAGCGAGAGTTCCAGTATAAGAACTAGTGCAGATGATAGTGATTTAACAACTATAAGAGAGAGTTCTAATGATTTAGATGTAACTTAAAAATACCTTCTAACCACCCTCCTTTCTCGCGCCGCACCCCCCCCCCCCCCCAGTGATCGAGTTTAGTCTGAATTTGCTATAGAAGTTGCTCCCGCTTTAGACTTACTTCAAGGAATTAGGCAATTCCACCGGTTCTAGAGCTTAGCTTATTATTATGAAAAAAGGACAGGCTTTTTTTATAGAAAGAGAGTGTCAGAGAGATTTGCTTGCAGGCTTTCAGGGCTTATAGTCGGTTCTATTCTAAGGTATTCCCTTTCCTTAGCTATGCGAGGTTAGACCTTGACTGAAAGGAAAGGAGAAGAGACGAGTGGCTCTGATAGCACATAGAAGGATGTTTTTGATAGCACCATTGAACCAGTTGCCACTCACTCACTCCATATCTCGTAATGATTTAGATGTAACTCAAAAATACCTTTTAACCACCCTCCCTTCCTGCGCCCGCCCCACCACCCCCCCCCCCCCTAGCAGTGATCGAGTTTAGTCTGAATTTGCTATATAAGTTGCTCCCGCTTTAGACTTACTTCAAGGAATTAGGCAATTCCACCGGTTCTAGAGCTTAGCTTATTATTATGAAAAAGGGACAAGCTTTTTTTTTTATAGAAAGAGAGTGTTAGAGAGATTTGATTGCAGGCTTTTAGGGCTTATAGTCGGTTCTATTCTAAGGTATTCCCTTTCCTTAGCTATGCAAGGTTAGACCTTGACTAAAAGGAAAGGAGAAGAGACGAGTGGCTCTGATAGCACATAGAAGGATGTTTTTGATAGCACCATTGAACCAGTTGCCACTCACTCGCTCCATATCTCGTTCCTTTTTTTCTCTATCCCCTGGAATGAAAAGCAATATATATTCCCCCTTAAACTCTATACTCTAGCTATCCAGCTGATGAATTTCTTCAGACCACAAGTTGGGTTAAGTATATGAGACTATTATATTGTTTTGGATGTGTGGACGGATATGCTATTGGACGGAAGGATTTGAACCTCTGAATAGTGGGACCAAAACTTGTTGCCTTACCACTTGACCATAAACCTCTTGTAGGGCTAATAATTTTCAATTCCTATCTCATGGAAAATCTTTTTGCTCTGCTTAGCCCTATAACTCTCTAGTGGTATTTTAGTAAGAGGCTCCATAGGAACTAGACGATCATATTTTGTCAAATATCTAGTGACAAATTCCTATGTTTTTTTTTTTTCATTATAGCATTTTTGAACAAGTTACTAGATAACAAGCCCGAGAGTTTCATATTGATGATAGTAACGATATCGACCGCGACCTTGATACGAAGCTAGAGCTTTTAACTATGATGAATGTGCTAATTATGGACATAATGCCAAAAATAGACCACCAGTTTCATATTACCCTTCAATTCGAATTAGCAAAAACAATGTCTCCTTGCATAATATGGATTCCCAACGTTCATGATCTAGATATAAATGAGATTTCATAACCAATCAATTGAGCAGCAACTTGTAGACCGCTTGAAAAAAATATTCATTATTTGAACTATATCCTAACATATTATTGTATGGTTGTTCGATACTTTCAATTTTTAGAATGTTTACCTGTTTATTTCTTATATTTCTTTAGTTGACGATTGTGTTAAATTTACAGTGCAAAATGACATTCCAAACGTTAAATTAATCTCTAAATCATTGGATAAAAAATCCAAAATTTAAAAGTAAAACATAAAAAATCCAGATTTCCAGGGTCACGAATAGGAGGGTCACAAGACCCACTTCCCGCATAGGGTGATAATGGGTAATAAGGCCCCCTGTGGAGGGTTTGGAGAACTACCCCTCACATGAGTGGTGTAGGTCTTAAGATCCACCACCCTTCGTGGTGATGTAGGTCCTACGGTGCTCTTTTAATTTTTTTTTATCCTTTTTGAATCTGACCTTTTTTTCATAAGAAAAAGCAATAAATTAAATTGTTCAAAGGAAAAATAGTCACAAAATTACAATGATTTTCCTTTTTTTTGGGTAAGAAAGAGGAACAGTGAACTTATCTTTTAAGCTACCCCATCACTTGAAAACTCTTCAGGTCTAAACAAGGACAATTATCTAAGAAAATTAAATAATCATGCATTGTTTGTTTTTCTAAGATGTTTAGGACTTTTTTTAAATTTAAAACAAAAGAAAAAACAATTAAGTTTGTCGCCAACTATTGACACAAATTGTGGTGCAGTCTACACAGCACCAAAAGATATATTTTTTTTAAGAGGATATAAATAAGTCAAAATGCAGAGTATTTACTCGAGTTTAGTAACCCAAAAGGACTCAAATATTCCCAAAAAAAAAAAAAAAAAGAATAAGTAATAACTTATTATCTTTTATGAAAAGAGCGAAGATTTAAACTCAATATCTGAACACTGAAAATTAACTTGTTTACTTTTGAACTAAATTTGCAACTACATCTAAATTATTATTTTGGGTAGACCAGAGTAAAATTGTTTGTGACCCATCCAAACATCATCATTATTATCGTTGCTAGATTTTACACGTGCATTATTAATTTAGCAATAAACCATAACTTTGAACTTATCTAATTTTAGAATGTAAATAACATAAATAAGGTAGTTGGTAGGGTGGTTAGAATCATTTGTTAGAACTGTTTTTATTTTTATTTTTTATTGTTACCCTAGCATATGAAAACTTTACATTATTTATAACTGAAAAAATAATATAAACTACTATTGCCAAACACCATGAAAAAGTAAGCTTTAATTAGATGTAAATCATCAAACAGTTTATAATTACAAGATATATATATATATATATATATATATATTAAATCAGACCAAGATAATATTAGACTATTAATTTAGTGATTTTTGAATTCTTTTTTTTGTTTGGTCGAAGAAATTTTAAAGTTATTATTTTATCGGGTTAGTTTAACACATATACAAATTGTTTTTTCTTTTTCTTTTTTCTTTTTTTCCTTTCTTAGGAGGGAAACGTGTAAAAATTGTAATAGTCAATGGATAATTACTACGCAAAGCACTAATGCAATAAATTGTGCTACATTATCTTATTTCAACACAAGTAATAAATATGTTACTTCCGTCTTAACATGTATATTTTGTGATGCACTAATCTCATTAATAAGGACATAAATGCCATATGATAACATAAATTGCAGGTTGAGAATGATTAATATTATATTCTTATGGCAATCACTTCAAAAGATAAAACTTGGACACATTCCAATATTGATATTGTACGTCATTATATCATGATGATTATGACTTGTTTAGCTTGTTTGTTTTCATTATTAGAATAGTATTAAGTTATGATAATCTTCTTTATTTTGTTTTATTTGGAAGATAATGTCAATGTAGACCCTTTGACTTTTGACTCACACTTTTAGTGGTGGTGAGAACTATATTGTAAGACTATCTTCAATTCAAATACTAATGTCAATGTTAATGTTATATTTGCCATAAAAAAATATATAAATAGCATATTTGATATGTGAATTTATTTATGCTCTAATGCATAATATTAATTAAAATATCATATTTTTTTATCATAATTATTAAATTTTAAAATTTGTAAAAGTAAACCTTTAATATTAAAATAATTAAAAAGTAAAAATGTTGTAATTATAGAAACAAAAAAATCAATATACCAACCAATAAGAATCAAATGACAAATTTACTATATGCTAAACTTTGTAACAATCTAGTAAATTTAATATTAAAAATAATATTGTATTGGAGACTTTTTTTTATACTCAAATGCTAAATTTGTATTAACATATTAATTTAACATTATATTAGAAATACTTTAAAGACCGAAAAAAAGATGAGGAATTTTTTCCACCCTTTTTATTTTTTTCTTAATGAAAGAGGGGGGTGCTTATTCAAAGTTATAATTATAAACCTATTATTATGACCATGATATCAGAGTCATAGTTCATGTTTTTCAACGTTAAATTGAGTGAAAATCGCCAGAAAATAATATAAAATTTAGCTAAAAAAATTATTGGCTCTATCAAAACACCCTTTGTCTTCAGTTTAGAAAGTAGTAGAACCATCTTGGACCCAGGCGGTTTCTTCCAATTTTACCCCAAACATTTTTTTTTTTTTTGCATTTTTGTCTTTATTTTTGCCCTTTCAAATTTTTTTTATGATATTTATATGAGATTTTTTAAAACGTTTCAATAATACTCCAAATTTTATTTTTAAATATTGGATATTTCAAATATAAAAACACAAAATAAACTAAAAATCAATGATATTATTGTACAAGTTCATATTCTTTAGAATATAATATATTTACAAAGGAATAGAATAGTACTATTTTTTTGGTTTAAAATTTCTGTTTAATTCATGCCGCTAAAAAGAAATTGCTTAACTCCCTCACCAAGTGCCGGCTCTTTTGATTGATATAACAACAAACTCATTGTGCAAGCCATTTTTCACCGTTAAAAAACTTCCAAATCTGATACTCTAATGCTATAGATCTCACAAATAGCCACATAAAAAATAATCAATCTAAACAAGTTAACACAATATATAGGATGAAGATACAAGTGGACCAAACTTATAATAAATATAGAATAAAATATAGTGAACAATTTTTTTTTTTTTGAAATGAGGGAATAAATATTTTTAACTGTGAAGAAAATACTAAATTATGAAATAGAATACAATAAAATTAAAAAAAATTAACAAAAATAAAATTTTAAGTCTTTTTCGATAAAAAATATTACAAAATGAGATTTGAATTTTAAAAATTCCTAGCCCGATCACTGGTTGTAGACCAACTAAGCGTCTGACAAGTGACATCACGAGCGTTTGGGCAAGTATACTTTATTGCTTTAGTTAAGCCCGTTGCATTTTCTCTAATTAAACATTAACATTACGATTAAAGAATTTCTTCAATTAAAATATTCATTACAATTGAACATTTGCGGGGAGGAAGAGAACGTGGGTGTTCACGCGAGTCGCGTGACGGCACACGCTCTTTGCTGTCGTTTAGCTCCAAGATCCCGCGGAACCAACTTTTTTGACTTTGCAGAGAGAGAAATTGTGAGAGAAAATAGACAGCCGGAACACCTTCCCGCCTTGGCATGCAAAATTCCACTGTCCTCTTTTTCTCTCTCTCTCTCTCTCTCTCTAACAAAGTATGAATAAATTATTTATTTTTCTTCAGAATTTCAGCCATTTATTATATAGCTAGTAAAAAAATGCAAGTCACCCCACATAAACTTCCCAAATTACCCTTATATTAATTTTACCAATGAAATTAAAAAATGCAAATTATATTTTAATTTGGGTGAATAGGTAATGAGGTGTTGTGGTCATTTAGAGGTATTAACCAACATCGTATTATTAATCCTGTATTAGTAAAACAATGTGGTAGATACGCCTCATTTATTTTTTTTAGATACTACTCTTAATGTTCAACAACATAACAATGAGATTTTTATTTTATTTTTTTGTTTTATTGTTTGTCTGTCACGTTTGTTCTTGGATCATTTTACCCCTTGTTTAGCTAAGAGTGGTTCTCACCACAAACTGAGTTATGAACAATGTAAAGCTCTCACATACTACAGTAAAAAGAAAAAAAAAAGTTGCTACAGTGTAAAGCTTTCACATTTTACATGCTACAGTAAAAACGGTTCTCACCACTAGCAAAACACCCTTGATATGGAATCTTAACCATTGACAAGTGAATTGTGGAGTTAGGAAGGGGGAAAATAGACCTATACAATCAAAGTCTTAACAATTAATATTTAACTCAATTAAGCTATTAGTAAATTATATATTGTTATTAACTTTGTACCGAGCCGCTATTAGAAATCAAAGTTGTACTCTAATATTTGAAGAAAGATTTTTTATTAGAGAATAGTATAAAGCGCTCACATGCTATAGTACAAAATAAAAAGTTGTTACTATATAAAGCTCTCGTATGCTACAGTATTTTAAACTAAGAAGTTGATTCTAACCAATTTTATTAAACAAACGATAAGATTACGTAGATTTTTTCATAAGAAGCAAATTCCATCAATACAGTTGTCTGCCGTGGGTTGTGGCCCTCCCCAGTAAGTGCTTAAAACTAGAGCTAGGTATTAATTTCTTTTAACCTCTGTAATTACATTTAGCACATGATTTTCGTTAATAATTTAATGAGTGACCTATTTATCTTCTAATCATAAATGAGGGTTTTTTTTATTCTATATTACCCAAGTTTTCAGATTAACACTTTATAAGAATATATTTAATCTTTATAATAAAGTTTTGGACTATATATCTATGAGTTAGAATTCTCAGCAGTCCATAATATCATACCTCTAACATGTTAAGTTATTAATTTATTAAATAATCTCAAACGTCGATAAAGCAAAAAATATAAAATACATACATATAAATATATATATATATATATATTTATATTCATATATGAGCGTGAGTTCGTAGTAATGGAATATAAGTTCTTTATTGAAACGGATTTAACTTTTCATGCATGACTTCATATGTTTATAAGGTACATATCGTCAAGGTACCCCATTAGAAAAGGTTGCTGTATCTTGAAACACGTATTTTAGTTCAGGTCAATATGTTCTTATTCTTCTCAGCACATCAAAACAAAAATATATAATTCTCAAAAAATGTCTTTGTATAGTATGAGTGGGCAGTATGTAGTACATTTTTTTATGGTATATATGGTCAAAATCACATTTTTATTTAAAACAATCTTAATCGTTTCCTAGGAGAGAATTCTCATTCATGTATTAGATACCCAAGATAAAATCAAATAGTAATGATAAATCATATGATACTACTAAAGTTTTTTCTTTTTTTTTTTGAAGTTAGGGTACGGATTTAAACTCTGAAGATGAAAATACTGTTACGATATGTTGAGAGCTACATATTACTACCAAAGATATGGAAACTACATCGTATGTGTGTTTTTTTTTTTAATTATTAACATTAATAGCTTCTAAATTTTAGGATCTCTCTCCTTTGGCCATTTAAATTTTAAAAATTACTACTTTAACTCTTAAATTTTTAAAACTCCTTACTTTGTCTCCTAAGTCTTAAAAATTACCATTTTATCCTTATTTCAAAGCTCTTTATTTTGTCTTTTATTTTTTGATTTTTAGTTCAAATAGAAAAAATTAAGCCTACATGATCTGTACATAGGTTAAAAATAAAATTTTATTACTCTCAGGTTTTGCTTCACGTTTATACTCTTATTTATCCTTTTTTATTTGCTCTCCTTAGGAGGGCATATATGCACACTTTTTCTCGATATATTCGTTGATACCTCCTCATCTTTAAATGTGTAATTTATCTTCTTTAGTATTCAAACTCAGATATTGGTGAACAATATTGACTTATTAAATGAGTTACATAAAAAAGCAAAGGCCTCAAGTGGAGTGTAAATTCACACAAAACTTAAGAGTGATGAAATCTTATTTTTACCCTTACAAATGACCTATGTGTGAATTAGGTGAGATAGATAGAAAATCAAAATTTTAAGAGATAAAACGAGGAGCTCTAAAAGTACAGGGGTATAATGGTGATTTTTAAAATTTAAGGGGCAAAATGAAGAGTTTTAAAAGTTCAAGAGAAAGCGGTGATTTTTAAGTTCGAGAGGCAAAATGAGGAAGATTCTAAAGTTTTGGGGCTATGAGCGTTAATAATTTTTTTCTTCATTTAAAGCTAAATTTGACCCCAAATATTTTAAATACGGGCAAGCCACCATACTTGGGTATATGATAAGACAGTAATATAAAAGAGACATAGACTGAACTACAAGCAAGTTGAAACGGTTTTCACTCGAAACCATTTTCCATTTATGAGTGGGGAAAAAAAGGTCTGCTTGGCAGCTTAGTACAAGTTTTCAACGTGTTCAAGCAAAGAATGAGATAAAGGAAATTTGAACTCTGCATTATTTTGTCGGATTCTGCTGAGTATTGAAAAACTGTCCAAATAAAAACTGTTACAGGTCACTTTACTAGATTTACTCGTGGAAAAAAGATATACATATAAGGCTGCATGCTGAGAAAAAGAAAAAATAAAAAATAATAAAAAATCTAAAAAACTATTCAATAAAAACCAACAAATGACTGCTTTCGTGTGAGTTAAAGAAATATTGCCAATTGGTGAGAGAAAAAGGAAAAGGGATTTTTACTCACGGCCATTCTCTGCATTAAATGATGAAAACAAAAGAGGTTAAGGAGGTTGACATTCTCTATGGCCTTTTTCTTTTAAAGAAAAAAAACATCTCGAATACTTTAAAAAGTTACCAAGATGGTTTATTTCAAGTCCAAGGGAGGGTCTTGGATAATGCACTTTTTATTGTGATAGCTTGTGATTGGCTTAGTTTGTTACATCTAAATAATGAGGTGGTAAGATGGAATTTTGTGACTATTTATTATCTTTACGTTTTACTTGAGAGCCATTTTTGTGGGTCTCTCCTGTTGGATTTTAACTTTAAAAAAATAAACAAAGGACATTTTGGGAAGTTTATAAATAACTCTGAGCTTCTTTTAAGTAATGAAGTATGCTAAGTCAGATACTTGGACTATTGGTGTTCGGTATCATACACTAATGAAACGTAAATTTCACAATATAAAACTCATATATGAGATTTATTTTTTATTAGTTTTGGTGTCCAAGGCATGTGATAGTGTTTGAAAGCATTTTTTACGTAAGAAATTTTGCCTCTTTGAAGTATATGAAAAAGTTGAATTTGCAATTTGAATGCAATAAAAATATACCATATTGGGAAGCATTCAATTCAAACCATTTTATTTTGAAGCATTCAATTCACAGTTGGAATATTAATCAAGTTTGAATTCAATTTATGATGGAAACTCTTGAATCCCATCTTTCATTTATGTTTCTAACTGTTTTTATATAAGTTACTGCTTTTAAGAAGACAAAATATACCAATGTATTTTATATATTACACAAAGCATTCTCTGTTGCTAGAAAATATCAAAATTATTGAGTTTACCCTTACTGAATAAAATGACTTATTTGAATGCTTGAACCTGCATTCATACTCGAAGAAAAAATGACTTATTTGAATGCTTGAACCTGCATTCATACTCGAAGAAAAATCGGACATTGTTTGCCCATATGGTGGTGATGCATGCCGGCGCATACACATATGTAATACCACACCCTTTAGTCGTAGGATACATCGGGAGTCAAGAGTCAACCTAAAATTTGTAAAACTCTACACATATTGGAAGCCAAATGAGCCAATTAATGTTGGATACAACTTTTTATTGTTATTTGAATGTGGATGCATGTTCAATCACAAGAGAAAACCATCTATTTAATAAAGGCAAACGTCACCCCTTAACCTTAATCTTCTCCAACAACAAATAGATTGTTTGGGAATTAAGAACAAATAGATTGTTTGGGAATTAAGTTTTAATTATTATAATATAAAGCTCTTACACAGTATCGTGTAAAACAAAAATATGTTATATATTGTAAAATTCTTTCATGTTACAATGTTTAAGTTCTAACATCAAGTCCCACGTTGGTTTCCAAACACTGTCAATGATGGTTCTTGATGTGATTTAAAAATATAAATATATTTTGGCTTTTTTAAAAATTATAAGCAAATTAAGCATAATGAGTCACATAGACCAAATTTTCAAACCGAACCGACATAATGAGTCACCTAACCAAACCGAACCAAAACTTTCAAACCGAAACCGAACCGTCCAATAGTGTACGGTTCGATTAACCGAACCAAACTTGTTCGGCTTCCACGAAACCCATTTTATTGGTCTTTTGTCGGGCGGTTATTCGGGCGGTTTTGGTTTTTCAGTTTTTGTGTATAGTCCTAATTGTAGGGTCTAAATCAATATATCATTAAAAGCACAAAATATTTATGCAATTTTTTCTTCAACAAAATACTAAAGGTGTTTGAGAGTTCACAGTTTAAACAACATTTTACAATTCAAATCAATTTTACTATATTTTTTTCCTAATAAAATTTAAATTGATGTTGTATTTTCAGTTAAACTAATGCTTTAATCTTAGCTCCCAAATGCCCAGCCAGTATACGATTAAAGGCCAAATAAAGACGTGACTAATGAGGGCAAGATAGTCATTCCACGTATAAACCTTTGACGTCCTAAATTTGGTCGTTGGGTCGGGGCTCCGACAAGCGGAGTCCCGTAGTGCAAAAACCGAAAAGGACAGAAGCACCCCTATATGACAATCCTCTATCCGACCTCGGTTTTGCCCACATTGACCACAGGTCCACAGACGGCCTTTTTTTCAACGGAAAACAGTATTGGGGAGTCAACCGTCATTTCACCTAAGGACCTGGACCAGATATGGGAATCCACGTGGTATATGACGTGGCATTCGCCAGGTGTAACCGTCAACCCAAGAGCCAACAACTGCACCCAACAGAAAATAAAAAAAAAAAATTAAAAAATTAAGAAATTTCCAGAGAGAAAATCTCTCCCTATAAAAACGAGACAGTGATTTGATTTTCAACTAAAATATATATATTTAAAAGAGACAACAAAAAAAAAAAACCAAAACAAAAGAAAAAAAAAAACACCGAGCAGACTTTTCCTTTTCTTTTTCTTTCTTTCTCATTGTTTTGTAAGTGTTGTTTTACTTTCGTTACTTTCTCTCTCTTCTCTCTAAAATATTTATTTATTTATTTATTATTATTTTTTGGGAAGCTCTCTTTCTTGTCTTTGTGGGAGGGACCTGTGCCGGAAAATCGAGTTGAAATTTTCTTGGCGGCCAAACAGTGGGGAGGGGCGGGGCGAATCAAATGTGATGGGTGGTGGACTCTCGACCGTCTGCCCATGCTTCACGCCGGCGAACCGGAGCAACCACCCAGACCACCACCACCACCACCACCATAACCAGGACCTCCATAACCACCAGAACCAGGACTTGATCTTCACCGCCTCCGAGCCTCTTGATGAAACCCTAGGCCACTCCTTCGTCTACATCCGGAGCTCAGCTCGCTTCCTCTCTCCGACTCAGTCCGATCGCTTCGTTTCCCCCTCGCAGTCGCTCCGATTCTCGCCCTCGCACGACCCGGCCGTCCCCAGGACGCGGACCGGACCGCCCGAGACCGGCTTCAGGACAATCTCCGGCGCCTCCGTCAGCGCCAACACCTCCACTCCCCGGACTGTCCTCCAGCTCGACAATATTTACGACGATGCCACTGAGACCACTCTCGGCTGCGGCGGCGGCGGCGGCGGCGTCAGAGGGAGCATCGTGAACGGCTTCGAGAGCACGTCATCGTTCAGCGCCCTTCCGCTTCAGCCGGTGCCGAGGGGCGGCGGAGGCGAGCCTTCGGGCCCAATGGAGCGCGGCGGGTTCTTCCTCTCCGGCCCAATCGAGCGGGGCGCGCTCTCCGGCCCACTGGACGCCAACGCCGTGGGCTCCGGGCCCGACGGGAGCGGCCGGGTCCACTTCTCGGCCCCTCTCGGCGGGCCTTACGTGAAGAGGAAGCGGAAGAAGGGCATTTCGGGAATTCGGAAGGCGTTTTACCGGAACTTCTCGGAGAAGAAGAGGCCCTGGGTCGTCCCTGTGCTTAATTTCGTCGGGAGAAAGGAGAGCTCGGGTTTGGGAGACGATTCGGAGGCGAGAAGCGAGACTAGTAATGTCCAGTGGGCCCTCGGAAAAGCCGGCGAGGATCGTGTACACGTCGTCGTATCAGAGGAACAGGGGTGGTTGTTCGTCGGGATTTACGACGGCTTCAACGGCCCCGATGCGCCCGAATTTCTCATGGGAAACCTCTACCGTGCCGTCCACAATGAGCTTCAGGGCTTGTTTTGGGAGGTCGACGAAGCAGAAGAAGCTACGAGCAATCCGCAAAACGTGGCAGCCGAAGAAAATGAAAATGTAGTGGCTGTAGAGGAAATCAATCAATCGGAGGCTAGGACGGAGAAGAGAGTGACGTTTCAATCGGAGGAGCAGACGGAGAGGCCGGTGGAGAATAGAAGGCGGCGGCTACGTGATTTTCTTGCGGAGGATGATGCCGAGGACGGGCTTGACCTCTCAGGCTCGCAGCGGTTCGCGTTCTCGGTCGACGATGCGCTCAGAGTGAGCAACGGCGGGTCTGCAGCGAGCAGACGGTGGCTGCTGCTGTCGAAGTTGAGGCAGGGGTTGTCGAAGCACAGGGAAGGCCATGGAAGGAAGTTTTTCCCGTGGAGGTTCGGGTTGGAGGATAAGGAGAAGGTTGAGGTTGAGGTGGAGAATAGAGTAGAGGAGGAGAGTTCTCATCGGGGCGGCCGGAGACGGAAGGAGGGTCCGGTCGATCACGAATTGGTATTGGGGGCGTTGTCCAGGGCGCTAGAAGTGACCGAGCTCGCGTATTTGGACATGACAGATAAGGTTCTTGATACGAATCCGGAGCTCGCGCTGATGGGTTCGTGCTTGTTGGTTGTGCTGATGAGGGATGAGGATGTGTATGTTATGAATGTGGGGGACAGTCGGGCAATCGTTGCACAGTATGAGCCGGAGGAAGTTGGCTCTAGTGCCCAATCAAGAGGGCAAGGAGAGAATGGATCCAGCGTTGAGGGAATAGTTGAGGAGTCCTTGGCTGCAGGTGAAAGGGCAATGAAGCTGGAGAACGAGGCTCCTGCTCGGACGATGAAATTGACCGCATTGCAGCTGTCCACGGATCACAGCACAAATATTGAAGAAGTAAGTTCTTGGTTCTTGTTATATTACTTATGGTCAACTATAATGCTTATTGCTTAACTCTTTCTTTAGTGTACTGATTATTTGTTAGTCATCATCGTGGTGAATTTTTGTAGCGTTAGAGGTTGGTATAGTTACATCATACAACCTGACTTTAGGGTCAATGTAGGTTATGAATAGCTGGAACCGATGACATGGTTGTGTTTAGGTTTCATAAAAAGTAGTGATTTTGGTTTGCTTCAAATTTGTTGCAACTTACATATGGACTTGCCATTGGAAACTTTTCTTGGCATTTTAGTCTTCAACTTGGTGGAATTCACTGCCTTTTTGTCATTAGTATCTTTCTTCATTAGTTCCTTTAAAATAGGGAGCATTATGGTAGTCAAGGAAAATACTTTGTTGTTTCTAATGTTTGTAATGTTGGCACATCTTACTGATATTACGGATGTGTTTCGTAAGAAGGAAAGAAAATAGAAAGAAAGCAAATGAGGAAGGGTTCTCAGAAATGACAAGTTCTTACTGATATTATACGATTAGAAAGGTTTTTTAAATGATTTGAAATCCCTTATATGATACATTTCCTCATCTTTTCTCTCCTACCAAATAACTATTACTTTCCCAATCTTTCAACTAATCCCTTACCCCTCATGTTCCTTCCACTTTTCCCCTTTATCAAACAAGCTCTAAGGTACATTAGGAAGGGTTCACAGAAATGTCAATTTCTTTGCTCTGAAAATTTAACCCACAGGCACATGCTATGCTAAAATCTTTGAAGGGTTGACTTTAGTTTGTTGCATTGCTCGCCAGTTGTTCTTCCTTTCCTTCTTTTTTTTCCGGTCAATTTTGTGATCAGACATTGGTGAAAGGTTTTTGTCTATAGAAATCTATCTTTTTCAAATGAACTTGTTGCATAATGACAAAATTAAGCCAAAAGGCTTATACTTATGACTTTATCCTTTGCATGTAACTTGGTCCTCGGTTCAGTATCTTTATAACAAGTTGTTCAACCAGATTATGACTGTTATTAACCACATTTCTATGGGAATATTTAGATGCATTGTTTATATCGTCAGTTTCTGGAGCTTTTCTTTCTTTCTCAGAGATCTCTCTCTTCTTGGAAAGAAGTGAAATATAAATTGATTGGACGACGTCCAATATGAAATTGTATTTTAAAAGTACTATTTGTAACTCTTATACAGTATACAAGAGCTTTCATTTGCTTGTGAACATGTTTGCACAATCACAATATTTCAACAACTTAAATGCATCGGAGGTCAAACCTGACTTCATTCTGTCTACCTCAATGGTGCAATTTTTGCTGATACTGAATAATTTATGGAGCTTCCTTTTTGTACCTTTCTCATGTTATCTATCTTTCTACAAATGATTTGGGAAATTATGGGGAAGCTTCCTTTTAAATTTTCTGTTTCTATGTTTATGTTGTCTTCTTCTAGATGTAGTATTAAGTTGTATGCTTTAAATAATTCTGGCGGATATTTCCTCTCTCTCCTTTTTTTTTTTTTTTCAATCACCGCCAATACCCAAAACGCATAAAACAAACAAATAGGAAAAATATGCTCTAGAAAGACAAGAAGAACAGTCCACAAGACCCTGAGCCCTTTATTAATAGGAAAAGGACCGGATCCATGCTGCTAGCGGCCATCACAATATAATTAAGAGGATTTAGCACACAATGATTAATAGCCCAAAATAAAAGTATGTTTCGAGCTAAAACATCTGCATTTTGTGTATTTCCAGACTTATTTTTGCTTTATCATTAATGACTAAATGCTAGCTTGTGCAATTTACTACTGTACTGTTTCATCCTTTTATTGGCCACCCTCCTTAATAATATTAATTGTCATAATACTTCATTACCTTTGTGGTGATTGTCTTGATGCATTACTGTGCTTGATTAGAATTTAATCAATGTTTTGCAGGAAATTATTAGAATCAAGAACGAACACCCGGATGACAAAAACTGCATTGTTAATGATAGAGTGAAAGGTCGACTTAAGGTCACCAGAGCATTTGGCGCAGGATTTCTGAAACAGGTTCTCCAAACATACTCAATAGTAGTTTTCTGTCAAACTTACTTTGCAACACTATTAACGAATAAGGTATTTAGGGTTATCTGAACATATAATGTGTATGGTTTCGGTGAAATGAATTGAATAATATTTCTGGCCTAAAATTGAGATGGCCTAAAATTGAGACGAGTAATTTGAGTGCATATAAAAATAATATTTCTGGCCTGAAATTGAGACGAGTATTTGAGTGCATATAAAACCAACTGAATTGAACATATCCTGTGTATAGTTTCGGTGAAATGAATTGAAAAATATTTCTGGCCTGAAATTGTGATGGGTGTTTGAGTGCATAAAAAGCCATAATGAAAACCAAGTCCTTTTTGACTGCTTTATCCTTTATATTTTGTAATGGTCTACCGTGCATTACATTATGTGATGATCTGCACAATACTGTAACATGAATCAATAAAAACATAAAACCACATTAAGCATAAAACCACATTTAATTGTCCCTTGAATTTTTTTTGTGATCTGTTACAGAACTATAAAAATAAATCGTTTACATGGACATAAAGTCCGGTAATAACATCGTTTGTGTCGGTTGGTACAGCCCAAGTGGAATGACGCATTGCTGGGAATGTTCCGAAATGAGTACATTGGTACTGCGCCGTACATTTCCTGTTCGCCTTCCCTTTGCCACCATAGACTTTGTCCTAGAGATCAGTTCTTAGTCCTCTCGTCAGATGGTTTATATCAGTATTTGACCAATGAAGAAGTGGTTTCTCACGTGGAGAATTTCATGGAGAAGTTTCCAGAGGGAGATCCTGCACAACACCTGATAGAGGAGCTTCTATTCCGTGCAGCTAAGAAAGCTGGTATGCTTTTGCATATTTCTGATTGTTTTCTGAATTGGTTTGTGGTTTTTTATTTATTGCTTGAGGTCTTTGGAATAGTGACCCAAGATTTATTTGGACCTTCCGATTCTTCATTCCCCTGCTCTTTTGTGATTATAAATTCCTGTGATTTGCAAGACTCCCAAGTAATTTTCTCTTTGTTATATTCCCATTGTATATTCAAAAAATTTTTCACTGGTTTTCATGCCTCAAGTTTTCATTGTAGCAATGGAACTGGTCAATGTTGTACTTGACGCATTTTATTTACTTGCAGTGCATTCATTTAAATGGGTTTTCCAATCTTGAACTTGATCTGGTTTTCTGTACAGGAATGGGTTTCCATGATTTACTAGATATCCCACAAGGAGATAGGAGGAAGTACCATGATGATGTTACAGTGATGATTATCTCACTTGAAGGAAGGATTTGGAAGTCATCAGGAAAGTACCTTTGACAATGTACTGCAGAATCCGTCTTCTCTATACGGGTCACGTCGCACCAGTTTTCTCCGAAGTTTTATTCACAAGCAGTGAGGAAAGCTTTACCGCTGACCATTTCCTTCAGTTAGGGTCTCTCTTATTCCGTCTTACAGCATAAGGATACAGCTAATATGGGCCGAGCCGCAGGTGGTAATGGCGAAAGGGCTGATGTTAGATATTACAAAAACTTGAACAGGTGAAAAGAAACTTGGTTTCGGGGAAAATGGGAAAATTTGCAGATGGGGTTGATGGGAAATGCTCTTAGGTGGAAAAGAAAAGCTCAATTTTCTTTTTCTTTTGGTCCTTTTTTTAGACTTTTTTTTTTTGGGTTATAAGATAGAAATATTGTGTAGGTGCCGGCTCCATTTCATCAGTGCCATTTTCTTCTCTTTGGAAGCCGAAAAGAAAGGTCTGTAAATTGGTGGGGGTACAAAATTTAATTACTGAAATTGAGCATTTCCTTGTCAATGATGAGCACAGCTGTAACTTTGAAGGTGGGTTTTCCACCATTGCGGATTTAAAAGAGTTGAAAATTTTGCCGAGATCCTTGCGCAGTGCAGAAAGTACTATGCTGTTTAGATTTTTGTAGGACGGTCTATTAGTTGCTTCTGCTAATGCAATTTTCTCAAAGAAAACCAGTAACGTAGCAACTCCACTAGTTGGGATGGAAAAATTACCTTTGGAAATGAAGAGCAATCTTTGTCTGTTCTATTTTAAACATCTAGTTGAAGAAAACGAACTCTTTTAAACAGTCTGCTTATTTTTAGGGTTACAGAATCCCGTCATGGGAATCAAGAAAGCTATTGCAGACCATAGGCCCAAATGCATTAAAAAAATCAATATAAAAGAAGAGAACTAACGGGGCGTTTGGTATAGCCGCTTGTATGGTGCAAAATATCTCTCCTAGTAAGAAATTCCGAGTCTCCGACTGCTATTCACCATGCCGGCGAACTTCTTCGAGGTTTAAAGGTCTTTCGTGGTTGGCAAGACTCACGCAAGTGGAAGCAACTTCCTTTATGGGCATGAGAGAGGAGAATGTGAAGAGCAAAGAACCTGGCTTTGACGAAATTCGATGTCCACTGGTGCCAGTGCAATGGGGTGGTGCTGCCTAGCTAGCTGTCAGCTGCATCTTATAGCCAAGAGTTGAGACCGGCCAAGCGAACCAAACGGTGTGCTAATTTATTTGTTCTCCTTGCAGTGAGAAAAACACTACAGATGACGTTTCCATCACCAGTTCTATGGGTTCTAGTGATATTTAAATGGTGGAGAGCAAAGTTCAAACTCCAAATTTTGTCAAAAGTTCAAAATACGCAGGCAAACGCAAATGATGTTTTGAGATATGATGCACCAAAGTTCTCCCTCTTTACTAGCACTGGGTAATTCTTCCAAAGAGGGGATCAATGTGGCGGTTTTGAGGTGAGATCGGTTTGGTACACACAGATGGTGGCTGTGATGAGCAATGAGGAGAGGCAAGACTGTTCTGTCGCACTAATTAGTGCATTGGCGGAATGGTCGGTCATGCCACCACCTCCGTTTCAGACGGTCTTAACCTTCGAGTCTCTGCATTGCTCGTCTCAAAGAGCTTCTTGTGACGGGATCAACTTTGGAACAAGGATGAATTTTTTTGGACTTAATCTTCAATATGGCAGGAAAACTATGCTTTCTCCAACATTTGAATTTGTTTCACTATCAAAGCTTGCAAAAGCTCGCTTGGTTAAGCATGCTAAGTAAAGCAATGTTACGTATGGATTTCATTTTTCTTTAATAAATTAACTTGATAGATTTTTCCCCCCTGAAAAAACTTAATTGTGGTTTTGATGCTTGTAACGTTGCTCTCTCATGTCTATCTTATTTTAATTCAAACTGGTACAAGTAACAGCACAATAACCTCTACTCTAGGTTCTGGTATGATACCAATTACCAAAGAAATATTCAGAAATGCTACTACTCAAAGCACATTTTCATGTACGGAGTAAAAAAGTTGTAAAAGGAAATTACAAACTATAAACAAATTAAGCAATATTCAGGTACCAAAAAGGAAAAAAGACATACAGAGCAATATTTTGGTTCCTCACACTATGCTGTGACAGCAGCAGTTGGAACCCTCGATTGCGCCCAAGACACTAAATCCTCCCTTGTTGCCACAAAACAACCAGCTTTCTCTTCACTCTGCCTAAACGGGGCTGCAAGTTTCTCCACATGCGAGGCAAAAGAATTGGCCAATCCCTGAGAAAACTTGTGAGTTCCGGCCCCAGTTTGAGCTGAGAACAACTCTGGCAACTCCTCCTTCCGCTGAACAATCCTGTAAAGAGTTCCCATCCACTCTTCGAGTGCGGTTTGGGCTGCACCGATTGACAGCGAGCGAACATCCAAACACCACTCATTCGCAGTCTTGTTGTGAAGACCGGGATACAACCCGTAAAAAGTTCCCAAATAGAGCAGCTCGTGAGCTCTCTCATGGCGACCTCTGTTTCGACACATGTCGATCAAACAGTTACAGAAAGGCCTTCGAGCTTCAACGGCTGTGTCACTAATAATGCTCCGGAACTCTTCTTTAACGGTTTCAAAACTAGTTTCCTCATCTTGCAGCAGCTTGACAAGCGCAACTAACTTCGGGTTAGCCTGCTGCAGGCAAGCCAAGACCTTTGCCTCATCAGCAACATCATCACACAACGACACAACGGAGAGCAAGCAACCACAAAGCCTATCATCAGGTCTAACCCCCTTCTCGATCGCGAAATTGAAAACTCTAACCATGTCATCAACTCTCTTGGCCTTTCCCAAGCACTGGACCAAACAAGTACACCCCATCACATTGAGCTCAACACCCGACTCAGACATTTCGTCGAACACCTTCATCGCCTTCTCCGTTTTCCCTCCACTGCCGTAAATATTCAGCATGGCCGTGTAGCTCCAACTGTCCGGACAACAGCTCTCTGACCGCCTCATCTCCTCGAATAACCTCTCGGCCTCCTCCTCTAACCCCAAATCTGCGCACATGTTCAACAATGTGTTATAAAGAATGAAGTCCATAGGCCAAAAATTAGACTTCATTCTCTCCCACAACTCCAAAGCATCTCTCCCCCACCTCGCCTTCCCATAAACCTTAACAAGAGCGGTAAGCGTCTTCTCATTCGGACTCAAACCCGACTCAATCATTTCTTCAAACAAGCTCCTCGCCATGCCAGGCTTACCGGCCTTCCCCATTGCCTCCAACAATGTGTTATACACAATCAAATTTGGCTCAACACCAAGAGACCTCATCTCTTGCAAAACATACCTAATCCCATCAAAATCTCCAGCCTCACCAAACATCTTCCCCAACACAGCAAAGGTTATTGCATCAGGCTTCCACCCACTAGCCCTCCCTCTCTCATACAAACTAAGCACTTCCTCAACTTTCCCCAATTGAGCATAAACATCTAATATAGCAGAATATGTCACCTCATCAGGCATCATACCAGTTTTGTACATTCTCTCAAACCACTCCACTGCTTTATCAAAATCTTTACACCTTTTGGCACATGTAATAATAGTTGAGTAAGTTATATTATCAAGCTCAATCTCATTCCTTATCATCTCATTAGCAAGCTCTTCAATGAGTTGAAACTGCCTTCCAAACCTGAGAGACTTCATTGTAACATTGTAGAATATGGTCTCCATGGGAAAAGAATTCTGGGTCTTGAGCCAGTTGAAGAAAAGATGAGTCTTTTGCCATGGCTTGAGGCTGTTGAGGATCAGAAGCGCGTTTTCTCTACTGGGTGGATGTGGGATTTCCTTTAGAGCCGACAAGAAAGCTTCTTCGGAGTCTCCGGAGTTGTTGAGCTTCTGGGCAAAACGTCTCAAGTCTTTCAGTTGTGGGTTGTGGGACAGAGAAGAACGTTTTTGTCTCTGGAGAGAAATGACAGACCGTTTTGGCCTTGTGGGGTTGACCCAAGTGGATTTTGGCTTCGACAAGGGACTGTTATTGTTTTGTTCTTGGTTGCTTGGGAGAGTGGTTGTAGTTAGAGGCTTGAGCTGTTCGGATAAAGATGATTTTTTGTGTCTGGTTTGTTTTGGAGAGGAACAAGAAGAGACTGTTAATGCTGTTGTTCTTGTTGTTTTTCTTTGTTTGAGGAATAGAGGTGAAGAGAAGAAGAGGGATCTGTTTGGATTGGAGTGTTTGGTTAAGTGAACATCAAGCGGTGTGGAAATGGCTGTGTTAGCCATGAGAACGGAAGCAGCAGGGGAGAGAGGAGAGTGAGAGGCGAAAAGAGAAAAGAAATATCTGGCAACCTAAGGATATTTATGGGACCTTATCTAAAATCTTAACCGAGTTTTGGAGGAATCATTCCTGGTCAGAACCTCTGTAGAGAGGATTTTGCAAAATAGGGTGTTGGAGTCATTTTGTTGGGTTATTCTCTCCCCTAACCCATTTACCTAATTGTTCTCTCTAGGTAGTAATTGTTTCAAAATTGTGATCTATTTTTTCTTAATTATGTGATTTTTTTAATATTAAATCGATCTTGTATGTTTATATTATGTGCTAATTGATTATGATACAAACTGAAGGATAAATTAGGTGAAATGACCGGTTTTGGTAACATATTTTAAAAATATATATATTTTTTAAGAAAATAGTCTATGGTCATTAAAATGATTGATGTGTTGGTCAATCAAATCTAGCCCATTTATGATGCATTGTTAATTTATTGATAGTTATTATTTTAAATATATTAATATTGGTCAATTAGTGATTAACCACCACGTAATTTAGTCAAATTTTTAAGACAGCAAATATTTTTTTTAATGTAACCAAACTTGAGAATTTATTAGAGTTCATTTTCTCACATATCCCCAAGGACTTTTCCTAGCATAAAATTTCTCTTAAAATTAATACCTCAATCTTTACAACTATTAATAGAAGGTGAACTTGCTAAAATCTGTTATGCGCCTTACCTCATTGACTAATTAAATTAACTAATAAATATCATATTTACTAAAGTAAATCCAGACCACTTTCTTCACTGCCACTAAATCTGACTGTTTACTAAAGCAACAACACAAAGAGTACATTTAGCAATGCTGTAAGAAAAATTGAAACCAATTTACCATAATATATTAGAGCTTTATACTCTGGTATATTTTTGCTTTATATTTAAACATATAAGAGCTTAACATTGTAGTAATTGAAACTATATAATTAAAATGATGTTGTCAAATGCTCTTAAAATTGTGACTTACTACAATTTCTGCAATTTTTAGACGCCCTTTTAAGTTCTTGACCTACATGATCTCTTATGACCACCAAAACCTCGTTAGATTGACACGGGTTGTAGTTCTCAAACAAAACAAATAAAAGTTTATGAGTCCCACTTTGATGATTAGTTAAAAATTATCGTTTCCTACATCATACTTCGACTCGAAGCAACCCAAACTCCAATAAGCAAACCTTCCAAAAACAGTAAAGAATCATCGAACAACAGTTTGAAACGCAAGAACAGACAAAAAAAAGCATGATATTCTTCCACTTTTTTTTTGGGATATTTTTCCACTTCAAACAGAGTGAAAGGAATCCAAGTTTTACAGGACCAAAAAAACATATATATAACAATAATAGGTGGTAAAAAACAACCATTTTATTGCTAAAATCAAATTTCCTTCTCCCTTTTGTTTCCTTGGGAATCATATATATAACTTACAAACAAAACAAAAATTTGCTTTAACCTCAGAAACACAATTATGATTCCTTAACCAATGCTAATTGAGAGAACAACAAATTGTATACATACATCAGAGGACACCAGTTATATCCCATTACGAGGATTTCTTCGTGGGATCTAATAACTCTCTAATACGACTCTCTACTTCCTTCTGGACTGAAGGATAAGGTATGCGCTGAAACACCTCAGCTCCAAAGGACAAGACGAGAGCCTTTCTAGCTGTTTCCAAGTCAATCCCACGAGCCTGGAAATAAAAGAGTTGACTTAGTTCTAGATCGCTGATCGCAGCTCCATGAGAACACTTAACGTCGTCTGCAATGATTTGGAGATTGGGTTTGACATTCACGCTTGCACGAGGTTCAAGGAGAAGGCTCCTCGTTAGCTGACCTGCATCCGTCTGCTGCGCGTATCTGTGCAACAAAACTGCTGGTGTTAAAAGAACTAGACTGCATACTTCGTTTAAGACCATTCATAAGCCAACCTAACTCAAAATACTGTCACACAAATATCTTGGAACTACTACAAATGATGAAGCGGCCCATACAGGAAAATTTGCTAAATTAAAGCATTTATGTAGTAGTATCTTTAATCAAAGGGTCTAAAAGAACTGGTAATTTTAACATGATAGCCCTTTCACTACTAATGTAGTGTCTACTAATTGGATTTTGAATTAGATTGGATAGCAGGACGCAGAATCTAATGAAATTATTAGTTGTGGAAAGAGCAGAAGATACTTTGTCCAATCTGAATCGACTAGTGCTACTAATCCCAACGTTCTGATACCAACTAATGCGACAATGAGTTGTCATCTTTTTACTCTTAGATGGATCATTTTAATATCAATTGATATGGCAATTTTTAAGCAACTGCTAATACAAGTATGGCAACTCACATGCCACGTCAATTGGTATCAAAAAGTTGGGATCCTTGGCATTATTCATCTAAATTATATAATTTGACTCACATACATACAGCTACGAAGCGATATATAGGGCATGGGAATTTCAAAATGGCAAACAACAACGATTTCAACGATTTACAAAACAGCTAACATGTTTGTAATTGCTGATGATAAGCAGCTGAAAATGAATTACCTGTTGACCTTAACGTTTCCATCAAATATGGCTTGTCCTAGAGAGTGAGATACGATACACTTGTGAAGCTGTCGAGAATAACCACGAGGATGGTCCAGAACAAGGCTACTGTGTAGATCTTGCGTTTGGTCACCAACAGACAAGTGCAATGTTGATAGTTCGGTTGTTGTGTCTGGTCCCAATTGCTTAATATGAACGTTATGTCTGCTCAGCTTTCCCCCCGTACTGATTTCTGTTAGCTCATAGGTGCTGGCTGATTCCTGCAACAATCAATCTCATGAATCTAGCACAGTCGGATTAAGTTGTGATAATTAGAATGATAACGGCAATGGAGTCTAGACTTATAAGGCTTTGGGGGCCCAAAAAAAAAACCACACTCATGCAATCTCATTTTACGTTGTAAGTTGTAACATCTTAAAATGGTCTTAACAAGAGAAGTGCAGCCAAGATTTCTAGTTTTCAACCAAAGGTAGCAAATAACTGTCCCTATGGATTACTTTACATGCCAGTACCCAACAGAAGAACAAGGCCAAACTCCTGTCGTTCCGAAGGGATTTCAGAATATCTGCATGCTAAAATGCAAAAGCACCCAAAAAAGGTAGCCTAAGAATAAGAACCAAACAATCTTCTTCATTTATTTTTCCCCTTTTTTAAAATAATCCGACTCAGGAAACCGATGAGCTCAAAAACAGATCAGCCCTCATTACAGCCAAGGTCAAAGAACGAGTTTAATAAATGATGTGGTTTTGATGTGTCTAATTTTCCTCAAAGAATTGGGAACCAAGTTTACATTTTGAGAAAAGTGTATCCATGTATATCTGAATAAATCAAGAACCCTTGAAGAAAATGTCTGCTAGTTTTACAAAGTACAAAGATGCACATATGTTCCAAGAAAGCCAAGAGCCTGTTTGTTTCACCAGTTTGAACCACAGTTTGTTACCGTCTTCTCTCTGTTTTCTCTCATAAAAAATTTAAACTTCTGATAAATTTTTTTGTTCAAATCTATGAATCAAATGGGCTACAAATTAATTGATACAGTAGCATGAGTTCCTTCTAAAGTGAAAAGATTTCCACAACTAAAAGAAACACCTAAAGCAGTGCAGCCTTACAGGGTGGTGAAAGTCAGGGCAAGCAGCATGTATTTCATCAACTATCTATAACCACTAATCCAAGTTCAGGAATATATTGCAATTATTTACTAGAAAAAAAAAAAAAAAAGAAGTCCAGCAACTAAAGTATCATAAATCAGAATATCTAAACCTTATGCATAATACATTTTAAAGATCATTAACAGGTTATTTTATGAGCAATGACCAAGGTAACTGAGCAAAATATACCAAACCATGCTTAAAACCATTTGCAGTGCTTATCCATCGCTTACCTAACGTTCCAATGAAATAAACGAAACAGCTTATCCCACCGATATAAGCATAAATATGAACCTAACCATCATTTCTAAACCCTTTTAAAGTTACAATTCAAGCCTCAGACACAAGTACAAGCATCCCAAAAATGAGTGACAATCAATCATAAATAATACTAACAATACAAAAGAAGCAATAAGTGAGGAAAAACGAGTTCACCTGTCTAACTGAAGTCCACTTTACATGTGCAGCATTCAAAGACTGTCTCTGAATATAAGAATGCCTAACTCTTCCTCCTTGTCTAACCACAACATCCAAAACAGCATTAGCCCAATAACACTTATTATCTCCATCTCCACCCTCCAAAAACTCCTCAATTATATCAACCTCCCCACCTTCCTCCACCAACACAAACACCCTCGGATTCGAAATGGGCATTTTCCCCGATCCCTTTTCACCTCCCTCAACAGACAAGTACCTAAAACGAATTGGGTTCTCAACCCTACACCCAGAAGGCACATAAACCACAGTTAAATCCGGCGCTCCAATTCCATTAATTGACCAGAACAAGTCCTTTTCTTGATCGCTACCCAAAAACTCACCAACCCTTTTCACAACAACACTTTCTGAATCAGAAGACAAGTCAACCAAGCTACCAACAAAAACCCCATCAGGCAACTCAGACAAATTGGACGCCTTTTTCACTAAAAACCCATCCACTATGACCAAATTGGGGGACTGGGCATCTGCGGAAACGGCGAGAGAGTGATCGGGTGGGTGTGGGATTGGTTGGATTTGGGATCGTTTGATGAAGGAAGTGTCCGTATAGCGAAAGGGCTCGTCTTTGCGAGAAGGCCATGGGGTCGAGAGGAGGGTCTCGGAGGAGGCATCTCTAAGCTTCTGGAGAGGTGAAGGAAAAGAAGAAGATAAAAAAGAAGGGAGAGAGTCTTCGAGTGTTTCGGCGAGTTGGAGGACGAAGGGGTCTGAGAAAGTGGGGGACTGAAGAGATAAGGAAGATTGAATTGGTGAAAGTGAGAGTCTGGACTTGGATTTGGGGGTCCTGAGTGTGGAGGAAAATGGTGATGGTGGTGGGATTGTGGGTCTGTGAATATGGGGTGCGAAGGTTAAGGCTGCCATGGACGATGGACGGTGAATGTAGTTTGTTGGTCTATGAATGACAAATGTTAGGAACATACGTGAAATCGAAGACCAGCAACTAGAGTCCCGACCGGTACGCCCGCCACAAGAAAGTTTGTTGACGTAATTTCATTAAAACGACGATGAGCAGAGCGTGAAGTCATTCTCATGCCTTCGTCATGTCGTCTAGCTGGAACGGTGTCGTTTAGATATTGAGAAGAACAGATCTATTTAGGCCCTTGGGCTCTTGATATTTAATTGTGAAGTTCCATATTAGGATTTGAGAAATTAGGCTGAGTGGTCTTTTTGATCATCTCTTTAAGTAAATAACTATACTTTTTTAAAATTAGGTAAATAATATCTCCTTGTTAATTATAAAATCAAATTGATAAAAACAACCTTTTATTATTATTAATCAAAATAATGTTCGTTGGCACTTTAAGGGGCCGACCTGACAGAGTGTAACGCTGATAATGTTTGGAGATGTTATACAGTGAGAGAAGAGAGAGAGTTAGAGTTTAGGTTTTTTTAAGGTTTATTATTTGTGGGTTTATCAGTGATGAACTTGACAAGTAGTTTGGAGCCGACAATGCCTGAAGATGATGTGTAGTGAGAGAAGAGGGAGAGAGAGAAGAGAGAGAAAGTTAGGGTTTTGGTTTTTTTAGGGTTTGTTATTCACAAATTTATCAGTAATAAACTCGATAAATAGTCTGGCACTGACCATGTCTGGAGATGATGTGCAGTGAGAGAAAAGGAAGAGAGAGAAAATTAAGATTTGTGGGTTTTTTAGGATTTATTATTTAGCAATCACTTGAGTTTATAAGATAAAATAGTGTGACCTCGACAATATCTGAAGATGCTGTGTAGTGAGAGAAGAGGGAGAAAGAGACTAGAGAGAAAGTCAAGATTTGGGGTTTTTTAGGGTTTGTTATATACGAGTTTATCAGTGACAAACTCGAGTCTATCACTGATAAACTATAGCTAATTAACAATTAATGGAGGTTCTTTTTTATTTTGACTTTATAATTAATAAAGAGGGGTCATTTGCTTAATTTATAAAAAAGCATGGTAATTTATTTTAAAAAATCTATTTGCCTTTATATCTTTTATGTTTTTTTGTTTATCTTTCATTCTATATTTTCGTCTTCAAGCCGTAGAGAGAAAAATTAACAGAAACAAGATTGTAGAGAAAAAATTGAGAAATTGATTCTGTTTTTGTCTTACAACAAAAGTCTTGTAGGTGATCATCTTGTTATGAAAAGCCTTAGTTTTTTCCTTGTAAATTCTTGAGCTCTTGTAGGCATCATTCTGAATTTCCTCTAGCTCTTGCAGTTGAAGCATCCTTTGTTGTCTCATGGCATCCATCTCCATGTTGCATTGTTTCACTGCCCAAAGCACTTTGTGTTCTAGCTCAATTGGAAGATGACATGGCTTACTATCCACCAACCAATAAAGAGGCGATTCCAATGTGTGTCTTGTATCCTGTCTTGTATGCCCAAAGTATGTTACCAAGTCGTAGACTCTAATCCTTCAAATTTAGCTTAATCATCTTTTCAAGAATGGATTTTACTTCTCGGTTGAATACTTCAGCTTACCCACTTGTTTGTGGATAGTATGCAGTAGAGACTCTACATGTGATGTTGTATTTTCTTAAGAGAGATTCGATTGACCTGTTGTAGAAATGTGTACCTCTATCTCAGCTCATAGCTCTCGGTGTTCCAAATCTTGCAAAGATGTTAAACTTTACAAAATTTACAAGAACTTTAGAATCGTCAGTCTTGGTGGCTTTTGCCTCCATCCATTTCAAGATATAATCAACTGCAAGTATGATATAAAGATTACCAAAATAAAAGAGAAAAGGTCTTATGAAAGCAATGCCCCAAACATCAAAGATTTCAATAATAAGAATGGGGGCTAGTGTCATTTGATTTTGAGCACCCAAATTACCTACCCTTTGGCAATGATCACATGAGTTGTAGAATAGGCATGTATCCTTGAACAATGATGGCCAATAGAAACCGCAATTAAGGACTTTATGTGCCATCCTTTTTGATCCAAAATGTCCTCCATATACATAAGAGTGACAAAAAGTGAGTATAGAGTGAAATTTGGTTTCACAAATGCACCTTTTTCTCACCTAATTGGAACAATGTTTCCATAAATATGGGTCGTTCCAAATGTAGTACTTGGTATCACTTTTGAGCTTTTCTTTTTTAGCTTTGGTTAAGTCATTCGGCATCTTCCTGGTAACTAAATAGTCGACAATGTCTACATTCAAAAGGGTTGTTGCACTCACAAAAAGCAATTACTCATCTGGGAAGTTCTCTTGAAAATGTAAAGCCTCCTCCTCATGAACAAGGTGGCTGAGATGATCTACCATCAAGGTCTTGATTCCCTTCTTGTCTTTGATCTCCAAGTTGAATTCTTGCAATAGGAGAATCCATCTTATGAGCCTCAATTTTGCATCTTTCTTGGTGAGCAAGTACCTAAGAGCTGCATGATCAAAGTAAACAGTTACTTTTGTTTCTATTAAATAGGATTGAAATTTTTCAAAAGCAAAAATACGTACAAATAGTTCTTTTTCAGTCATGGAGTAGTTGAGCTGTGCATCATTTAGTTTTCGAGATACATAGTAAATTGCATGAGGTAGTCGTCTAACCCGCTATCCCAAAATGGCTCCTATTGCATCGTCGGTAGCATCATACATGATTCAAAACAGAGATCCCAATTTGGTGGTTGGATTATAGGTGCTGAGATGAAGAGCTCCGTTAACTTCTCAAATGCCTAATTGTGCTTGTCATTAAAGTTGAATGCCACATCCTTTTGAAGCAATTTGTATAGGGACAATGCTATCTTTGAGAAATCCTTGATAAATTTATGGTAGAAACATACATGTTCAAGAAAGGAACGAATCTTTCATACACTCGTGGGAGGTAATAAATAACACACAAGGTCTACTTTCAACATATCAACCTTAATACCTCTAAAAGAAATAATATGCCTCAAAACTATCCCTTGGTTTACCACAAGGTGACACTTTTCCCAATTTAAAACAAGGTTAGTTTTCATGCGTTCTTTTAGCACCAGTGTAAGGTTATGTAAGCACTTATCATAAATCACCGTAGACACTAAAATCATCCACGAAGGCCTTTATGATTTTCTCCATATAATAAAAAAAAAAACTTCCATACACCATTGAAATGTGGTTGGACCATTGCACAGACCGAATGGCATGCATCGGTAAGCAATATCTTGATTGGACAAGTGAATTTTGCTTTCTCTTGGTCCTTTGGTGTGATGACAATTTGATTATAACGTGAATAACCATCAAGAAAACAATAGTAAGAGTGAGCAGCTAACCTTTCAAGCATTTGATCAATGAATTACAAGGGAAAGTGGACTTTGCGAGTTGTTGCGTTAAGCTTCCTGTAGTCAATGTAAATGCACTACTCGGTTTGAACTCAAGTGGGGATCAGCTCATTATCTTTATTTTTGACCATGGTGACCCTGGATTTCTTTGGTAAAAGTTGAATCGGGCTTACCCACTTGCTATCTGAAAGTAGATCACCCCAACATCTAAGAGCTTCAGTATCTCCTCCTTCACAACTTCCATCAGAGGAGGGTTCAACTTGTGTTAAGCCTCCCTTATAGGCTTCGATCTTTCTTCAAGTAGGATCTGATGCATACATATAGATGAACTTATGCCCTTAATAGCCCATCCAATCGCTGTCTTATAGTTTCTAAGAACCTGGATAAGGTCCTCCTTTTGTGTTGATTTGAGATTGTTTACGACGATGACTGGTAATGTTTCTTTTTCTCCCAAGTATACATATTTCAAGTGATCCTTAAGAAGTTTCATCGCTAGTGTTGGAGCCTATATGATAAAAAGTAGAAGATTCTCATTACTTAATAGCAATTCAATATAAGAAACATCATACCTATGTTTTTGTAGCAGAGATTCCAAACATTTCACAGCCTCTTCTACTTCTTCACTCAATGGCAAGTCCTGTTTTTGGTCCTTACGATCACTCATCTTAATGTTCTTAGCTATAGCAACTTCTAATCCATCTCTACCAATCAACTTAAACATTTCCTGTGCAAAAGTGTCAATCAAGTCAACTGTAAAAATTGAATGTAAGTCACTAGGATACCTCCTTTCTTTGAAGATCAAGCGAATTATTTCACCGTCAAACTCCATGGTTAAGCTCCCATTGTGTACGTCTATCTTGGTCTGAGCAATCTTTAGGAATGGACTTCCTAATAAAATGGATGTCGGGTTAGGGATGATGGATGATTCATCCTTCATCTCAAGAACATATAAATATGCTAAAAAGACCAATTCGTTACCTGCACTAAAACATCTTTTACAATTCCGCTAGGATAGACGTTAGAACGATCAACGAGTTGTACAATAACACCAGTACCTCCAATAGGCCAACATTAATAGAATAGGCATAACATTTATGGATACTCCTAAATCTAACATTGCTTTCTCAAATTCGATGTTTCTGATAGTGCACGAAATGGTAAAGGTGCCGGGGTCCTTGCATTTAGGTGGGATCTTCTTTTGTAGCACCACCGACACAGTCTTACTCACACTTACTCTTTCATTTCCTTTAAGATTGCATTTTGTGGTATATAATTCTTTAAGAAATTTTGCATACCGAGACACTTGTTTGATAGCATCCAGAAGAGGTCTGTTTACCTCTGCCTTGCAAAATGTCTCTAGGATTTTCTTCTCTTGCTCTTCGTTTTTAGATTTCACAAACCTGCTAAGAATATGAGGAGGAGTGACATTAGAAGGAATGAGAGTTTTGGTACTTATCTCAGGGGCTGATGTGTTTTGAACATGGGGACTAACGTCTCCTTGTCGTGCGGTTGCTTGCTTGCAGTTGTTTTTATCTTCGAGTGACGCCTTTTGTGGTGGGTTTAAAGGCCCCTTGGTTTGTTTTCCATTCTTTACTTCACCACACAAGCATTTTTCTTTGGATTTATAATTGTTTGGGACGACAATTTCCTCGAATTCTATGCCTTCGACAGGCTTACAGCACTAGTCAATTGACCAACTTGAGTCTCCAGATTCTGAATGCTTGCTTTAGTGTTTTGTTGAAATTGTACAGTGTTGGTTGCAAGGGTTTTAACAAGATCTCCCAAGGATGGACCTGAATTTTGTGGAGTCAGTTGTTGTGGTCAAAATTTATATGGTTTTTGTGGCCTTATTGGTTGAAGCTCAGTGGTTAGTTGATCATAAGGTTTGGCATTGCCTGTTGTTGTATTCTCCCATAATTGAAATTTAGATGATCCATCCTTCTTTGTAAGTGTTTCCAAAAAGGTTGTACTTCCTTGGTTGTCCCAAGAATCCACCTTTCGTATTTGCTTGATTTGCAAGTTGTTGTTCAATGGTAAAAGACGTGCTGACCTCGTTCATTTTCTTTGGTGGTGGTGGTGGTGCTGGTTCATGTCGAAGGCTAAACTGTTGGGAGTTTGCCGCCATGTTTGAAATTAGAGCTCTTGCGGGTTCTGGACTTTTATCACCCAGTGTTCATCCACTTGCAAATCAATCATGCTTCTGTCCATCAGTAGGAGTCCTTCATAGAAGTATTAGATAAGGAGTTGCTCATTGATTGGATGATGAAGGCAGCTTGCACATAGCATCTTGAAACATTCCCAATATTGATAAAAGGACTCTCCATTATATGGTTGCAGCTTTGAATGTAAGGAAAAACTTCTCCAAAAGGATTTTATTCATCTCATTTCATGTTGTGATGGAGCTAGAAAGTAGATAATAAAGCCATTCCTTAGCAAGTCCGCTAGAGAGAAAGGAAAGGCCTTTAGGTTAATCTGCTCTTCAGCAATTCCAGTTGGTCTCATAATTGATTTCATGTTGTGATGGAGCTATAAAGTAGATAACAGAGCCATTCCTTAGGAAGTCCGCTAGAGAGAAAGGAAAGGCCTTTAGGTTAATCTGCTCTTCAGCAATTCCAGTTGGTCTCATAATTGAGCATGCCATACGAAATTCTTTAAGATGCTTGTGTGGGTCTTATAAAGTAGATAACAGAGCCATTCCTTAGGAAGTCCGCTAGAGAGAAAGGAAAGGCCTTTAGGTTAATCTGCTCTTCAGCAATTCCAGTTGGTCTCATAATTGA